>PVJL010004942.1:0-102356 GCA_004026885.1 Lyroderma lyra
TTTTTTTTTTTTTTTTTTTTTTTTTTTTTTTTTTTTTTTTTTTTTTTTTTTTTTTTTTTTTTTTTTTTTTTTTTTTTTTTTTTTTTTTTTTTTTTTTTTTTTTTTTTTTTTTTTTTTTTTTTTTTTTTTTTTTTTTTTTTTTTTTTTTTTTTTTTTTTTTTTTTTTTTTTTTTTGGTTCTTTAAGATGGGATGTTAGGATGTTTACTTGTAATTTTTCATGTTTCTTAAGATAGGTCTGTAATGATATAAATTTCCATCATATTACTGCTTTTGCTGTGTCTCAACAATTTTGATACATTGTAATTTCATTGTCATTAGCTTCTATGTATTTTTTATCTCTTTTATTTCTTTGATCTAGTCATTTTGATCTAGTCAATTAGAGATTGTTTAATCTCCATGTATGTGTGATTTTTTCTGCTTTCTTTTTGCAGTTAATCTCCAGTTTCAAAGTTTTGGGATCAGAGAATGTCCAAAATCAGTAATATGAGGTCTCACAGTTAAGTTTGAAAATTCATCCTAGAAAAAGTGCTACATACCTAATTGCTTAATACCACTATTGTCACCTTTGAAATACTCCCCTTAGTAAGCTATGCATCCATGTCACCACCTAGTCCATCCTTCAAAAAAATTTTGGAACTCTTTTTCTGGAATGGCCATCAGAGCTGTTGTCATATTATCCTTGATGTTTTGAATGTTGTCAAAATGTCTTTCTTTCAATATTCCCTTTATCTTCAAGTAAAGAAAAAGGTCATTGAAGGCCAAAGCAGATGAGTAGGAAGGGTATTCCAATACAGTTATTTGTTTACTGGCTAAAAACCTGTGAGTTGGTGCATTGTCATGATGCAAGAGAAATGAGTTGTTGGTGAAAAGTTTAGGTCATTATTGTCTAACTTTTCCAGGCAGCCTTTTCAGCACTTCTAAACAGTAAACTTAGTTGACTGTTAGTCCACTTGGTACAAATTCATAATGAACAATTCCTCTGATAGCTATAAAAAAGGTTAGCAACATCATTTTCACTTTTGATTTGGACTAACAGAACATTTTTGCTTGTGGAGAATTGGCTGACTTCCATGTGCACTTTGACACTTTGTTTCAGGGTCATATTGGTACACCTATGTGTCATCACAGTCATAACATGGCCCAAAACATCGTCTTGCTTCTCGAAAAGATCTTGGCAAACTTTGAGTCTTCTTTGCTTCTCTTCATCAGTGAGCCTCTTTGGGACCATTTTTGCACACACCTTTCTCACTCCAAGATTTTCAGTTAAGATTTTCCTAATTAGTTTTTTATTAATGTTTATTTGTTTTGCTATGCTTCTTACAGCCAGCTGATGGTTTTGAGGCATAATTCCTTGAATTTTTGCAATGTTTTATCAGTACTACTCATTATTGACAGCCCTGACCTCTCTTCAGTGATGGTTTCTTTCCCCTCAAAAAAAGATTTAGGGAGCTCCCTGATGGTGTAGTGGCTTAAGGCTTTGGTGCTGGTGCTGTCAGGTTCAATTCTCAGTCAGGGAGCTACCCACATACCAAAAAAAAGCAAAAAAAAAAAAAGATTTAATCTATTTGTACACTGCCATTTTCTTCATGGCGTTATCACTATAAATTTGTACAAACATGTCCCTGATTTAACTAGAAATTTAATGGTTGTTCTTTGCTATAATTCAAGCTCCAACATTGTTGTGATGGCACACAGAAAAATGCAACAGCAATAATGAACATCACTCAGCAGGAGACTGCCAAATGTTGACATGCACACAGCTGTGCAACATAGCTATATTAAGGTTATAAAACATTACTGAGTTGTTTGTACAGTGCTGCCAATGTAAGTGCATGGTGGCAAGTTTGGAAATTTAATTTTCAGACTCCATATTATAGTTCTAATCTTATATTTGTATATTTTTATGATCTCATTGTCTACAAGAATTTGTTCATTCTTCTTATTGTGAATGATCTTTATTTTCTGTCTTATAGTAAATTTGTAGAAGATTTGACTATGATACTTTTCTGTGTATTTTTATATAATTTTATTGTTCTCATACTTTAAAAAATAAGGTTGTTGCATGAAGCAAAGTAGATTGACCCTAAACCACCATGTGTCAATTGAGAATCAGGAGAGATATCTTGGTTACAAAATTACCCCGCTAGAGGAGCAAGAAACCCGATCCCCAAACCAGGCTCCCCAACCCAGAGAACTGGTGCTAAAAACAGGAGCCCCACAACATCTGGCTGTAAAAAACAGTGGAGATTCCAATTGTCCAGGTGGAAAAGGAGGCTGTAGGAAACCCAGATATTCTCTTAAAGTAGACACACACACTTAGTCACTTGAGGGTACTCACTTTCAACTCCAGCTGAGAGACCATACTCAGAGGGTATTAGAGGCATAGATGGGCAAACTGAGGTATGTGGTTTTGAGGTGTGTGGTTTTGAGGGTAGAAGAGAGTCACCACTTTCCCTGAGTGAGGTCTTTCTCCCATATAATTGGTAGGCAGACATTAGCTTTTTTGTGTAGTTCCCACCCTCCACATCACTAAATTTGAATCTGATTGGTTGGTGAGCTCTGCTAACCCCACTCTGCTGACTCACTGGGACCCTGCCTCACCCAACTCCCCCAACACCATAATTATTTTCTGCAATGTCCAGACAACCCTGCCTGCATTACAGTCTTTCTTAAAATAACCATAATGTCTACAATCTCCAAGTGGGTGATGATAAGCCTCGGTGTAATTTGAGACTATTGCTGAGTAGCTCCAGCTGTATCACTGGAACCAAACCAGAATCTATAGGAGCACCCATCACAGGTGACCAAGGAGACTGTGCCAGGTTTTGCAGGGTGCCTACTATTATACATAAGGCTACTCAGCATAACTGGGAGACGTAGAAGATCTACCTAATACATAGAAAACAGACACAGAGAGGCATCTAAAATGAAGAAACAAAGAAATACATCTTAAATGAAAGAACAGCAGAAAACTCCAGAATAAGAACTAAATGAAGTGGAGGTAAATAACTTACTAGATACAGAATTAAAAACAATGATTATAAGAATGCTTGAGGAACTTAGTGAAAGCTTCAACAAAAATACAGCAAGCATAAGGAAGAATACAGAAACTATTAAAAAAAAAACCATGCAGAAATAAAGAATATAATAACCAAATGAAGAATGCACTGGAAAACATCACTAGCAGACTATATAAAGCAGAGGATTGAATCAGTGATTTAGAAGACAAGGTAGCAGAAAACACCCAATCAGAACAGCAAAATAAAAAATAGAAAGAAAAGAATAAAAAAAAATGAGGCCAGTTTAAGAGTCCTCTGGAACAATATCAAGTAGAACAACATTTACATCATGCATACCAAAAGGAAAAAAGGAAAAGTGCAAGTGATTGAGAACCTATTTGAAGAAATAATGACTGAAAACTTCCCTAACCTGGTGAAGGAAATAGACATACAAGCCCCAAAAGCACAGAGAGTACCAAACAACATGAACTTGAAAAGGCTGACATCAAGACACACTTATATGCATAATTAAAATGTCAAAGGCTAAAGACCAAGAGAGAATTCAAAAAACAGTAAAAGAAAGGTAACTAGAATAATGAGGCTCCCATAAGACTGTGAGCTGATTCCTCATAAGAAACTTTGCAGGACAAAAGGGATTGGCATAAATTATTCAACATGATGAAGAGCTGGGACCTATGACCAAGATTTCTTTATCCAGCAAGACTACCATTCAAAAATTTAAGGTTTTGACAAGAAAAAGTTAAGGAGTTCATCACCACCAAACCAGTAATACAAGGAATGTTAGAGGAACATTTTAAAACAAAAAGAAAAAAACATTATGAATAATAAAATGACAATAGTAGTTGACAATGCACTGTAGAATTGTATGCCTGAAACCTATGTAATCCTTGCTAACAGATGTCACCCCAATAAGTCTAACAATAAAAATGAATTTTAAAAAAAATGACAATAGTATCTATTAACAATGACTTTCAATTTAAATAGATTTAAAGCTCCAATCAAAAGTCATAGAAAGTATTGTGTTGAGTGGAGTGTCAAACAGAGAAAGACAGATAGATGCAAATTAATTCTTTATATATGGAATCTAAAAAGAAAAAAACAAAACTGAAAAAAATTCATAGATACAAAAAATATTTAGATGCTTGCCAAATAGGAGGGGTTTGGGGCTGTGGGTGAAAAAAGGGGACAAGATTAAGAAGCACAAGTTGATTGTTACAAAGTAGTTAAGGAGATGTAGGGTATTGCATAAGGAATATAGTCAATAATATTATAATGACTATATACAGTTTCAGATGGATACTAGATTTGTTAGGGTAAGTTTGGAGGGAGTTTTGGGCAGGGTGAAAAGATAAAGGGATTAAGAAGTACAAATTGGTAGTCATAAAATAGTCTTGAAGATATAAAGTAAACCATAGATAATGAATGATATGGCAATCACTATGTATAGTGCTAGGTGGATATTAGATTAGTCAAGGGGATCACTTCTTAAATTATATAAATGTCTAACCACTATGCTGTATACCTAAAATTAATATAAAATAACATTGAATGTAGAAAGAAAAGAGGTGTTATATGTATATACAAGGAATTACTACACACACACAAAAACGTTAATAAAATAGAGGAGAAGTAACAAAATGGCAACGTGAGAGGGACCCCTGAAAACCACCCCTGGAGATTAGAATAAATAAAACTTCTATAACTCAACTAATGACTTTCTACACAGTGAACAAACACAGTTAAGAGATGGGCTCATTGCATCAAAGTACCTGAAGGTAGGCAGAGGGGCAAATGGGTGAAAAAAAAGGGGAAGTACAGAGATGTGAGTCATGCACAGGTCCCCACTTGAAACTCTACTGCTGGGGGAGGGAGGAAAAAGTTGTCAGGTGAGAAATCCAGATCTCACTTGGTCCACAGGACAAAGGAAAGTAGGCCTAGAGGCAGGGGCCATGACACACCACAACCAGACCTCACTTTGGCCCCTAAGAGGTGCAGACCAGGTGTGTGAGACACAGCAGCTGAACTTCACTCTAGTTCTCAGAGAAGGTGGAGTGATGGGGGGGTGGTGGTAAGAAGCCTCGGCGATACTTCACTCCAGCCCAAGAAGGAGAGTGAAAGAGGAAACTGGGTGAGTTTCTCCACATTGTCTGAGGGGCTAGCATACAGGACTGCCCCAAGGCTCAGGGCATAGTCCTTGGGGCAAACCAAGAACACAAAAGCACAAGCCTATACTATCCTCACAGCCCGAAAGCCCAAGGTAGAAAACAAAGATGCAAAACTTGGCCACCCCTCCTCACAAACCTCTGCCCTCCCAGTATCAACAGCAAATACCAAAAAGCAAAACAAACAAACAAAAACAAACAAAATGCAGCAGCAAGTTTCAGGTTAAGGAGCAGAATACCTACAATGGAGAGGCCACTGGATAAGGAAACAAAGAAATACAGCTCAAAGTAAATTCAAACAGCAGAAAATCACAGTAAATGGGATAGAGTTAAACAATCTATCAAAAACAGAGCTCAATACAGTGATTATAAAAATGATCAGAGAAATTAGTGATAATTTCAGTAGAGAGCTAAGAGGCATAAAGAAATACATAGGACCACAAAAAAAAATCAGGCAGATATAAGGATTATAATAACTGAAATGAAGAATGAAATAAAAGGAATCACCAGATCAGATGAAAGAGAGGTGTGAATCAGTGATTTGGAGGTAAAGGTACCAAACCTCAATCAGAAAAACAAAAAAAATTTTTTTCAAAACAATGAAGATTTAAGATTCCTCTGGGACAACATCAAGTGCAACAAAATTTGCATCATAAAGTATCAGAAGGAGAAGAGAAACAGCAACAGATCAAGAATTTAGTTGAAGAAATAATGACTGAAAATTTATTTAACTTGGTAAAGGAAATAGACATACAATCCCTGGAAAAACAGAGACACTCAAGATAACAAACAAGATAGATTCAAACTGACCTCACCAAAACATATCATAATTAAAATAGTAAAAGTTAAAGACAAAGAGATAATATTAGAAGAAGCAAAAGAAAAGCAAATAATAACTTATAAGGGATTACCTATATGACTGACAGTGGATTTCTCAACAGAAGCTTTTCAGGCCAGAAGGGATGGGCAGAAAATATTCAACATGATGAAAACCAAGGATCTATAGCCAAGATTAATATATCCAGCATGGCTATCATTCAAAATTGAAGGACAGATAAAGAACTTCGAGACAAGAAAAAGTTAAGGAGTCCAATCACCATAAAACCAACACTACAAAGAATGTTAGAAAGACTTCTTTAAGATGAGAAAAGAATAAAAAGCAAAAATTATTATTAATAAAATGGCAATAGCCAAATATCTCTCAACAGTTATGAGTGGATTATGAAATGGAGGAAGAGAGATATAAGTTGACTTCACTTATAGGTGAAATCCAAAGAAAATAAACAAGTGGGACCAGAAAAAAAAAAGAGTAAAATATTGCCATTCACAACAACCTGGTTGGACCTAAAGTGTATCATGCTGAGTACAGTAAGTCAGGAGGAGAAAGACAAATGTCATATGATTCCACTTATATGTGTAATCTAAAGAACAAAATAAAAAAACAAAACAGAAAGAGACTCATAGATGCAAATTACACTTTGATGATTGCCAGATGGGAGGGTGGTTGGAGGGGTGGGTAAAAAAGGGCAAGAGATTAAGAAGTACAACTTCATAGTTACAAAATATTCACAGAGATGTAAAATACAGCATGGGGCATACAGTCAATAATATTGTAATAACTATGTATGGTGTCAGATGGGGATCAGATTTATTAGGGTGACTTTATAAGGTATATAAATATCTCATTACTATCCTGTACACCTGAAACTAATATATATTGTATGTCATAAAGAATTTAAAAGTTAAAAAATTATTTAGAAATAAATAATATGTATGAAGAAAAAAATAAAATATATCTTAAGACACATAGAGACTATTTTGATAAATGCCAAATGGAAAGGGGGTTGGGGGGACCAATAAAAAAGGGGAAGGGATTCATATATACAAATTACCAGTTATAGAAACAGTCATGGGGATATAAAGTAAACCATGAAAAATATAGTCAATAATATTGTAATAATTCTGCAGTTGCCAGATGGCTACTACCAGTGGTTCTCAACCTTCTTAATGCCGTGACCCTGTAATACAGTTCCTTATGTTGTTGTGACCCCCATAAACTTATTTTCATTGCTACTTCATAGCTGTAATGTAAATATCTGATATGTGTTTTCTAGTAAACATTTTTTTTTTTCTTTTTGGTATGTGGGTAGCTCCCTGACTGGGAATCGAACCCAGGCTGCAGCGCTGACAGCACCAGCGCCGAAGCCTTAAGCCACTACACCATCAGGGAACTCCCCTGATATGTGTTTTCTGATGGTCTTAGGCGACCCCTGTGAAAAGGTCGTTTGACCCCCAAAGGGTTCGCGACCCACAGATTGAGAACTGCTGTACTAGACTTAATTGAGGTGGCCACTTCATAAGTTATATAAATGTCTAATCACTATGTTGTATACCTGAAACTAACATAATATTATATTGCAACTATAATTGAAAAAAGTTTTAAATACAGAATGGCCCCAAGGTAGGTATACAGTATTGTTTTTTGCATTTTATTACATTGTTCATTACATTTACATTTGTTAAACACTGTGTAATCTCAAAAGTGCTCAAATTATCTTCCATCAACATTACAACATTCCTCAAACCTCGCCAGTATACTGCGACACACAGTACAACACAAATTCTGATCTGCTGTGATAAATTTCATTTATTAAACTCTATACCTACTTTGGGACCACCCTGTATATGTTAAGGATTGTAATGGAAAAAGTTGAAATATGTAAAAATAGATGAGTAATATAAGCAGAAAAATGAAAACTTTCAGAAAGAATTAAAGCCATTATAGAAATAAAAACTCACTAACAAAAATGAAGAATACCTTCAGTAGACTCAACGTGACTGAGAAAATGATCAGTGAATTTAAAGATAGGACCATAGAAACTTCCCAAACTGTAATACAAAAAAGAAAAAAGAAAGAAAGAAAGAAAGAATAAATGAATAAATAAATAAATAAATTCAAAACATTAAAAAATTATAGAACAACAGCCAAAGGAATAACATATGTATAATACCAGAAGGAGAAGAAAAAGAAAACAAGCAGAAGAAATATTTAAAGTAATAATAACTACTAAGCTTTCTGAATTAATTACAGGCACTAAACTACAGATCTAGGAAACCCAGATGATAAAATTTTAAAAAGCCACATAGGCATATCATATTCAAATCTCAGAAAACCAAAGGCTAAGAGAAAATCTTGAAAGAATATGGGGGTGGAGGGGATACATTTTACCTATAGAGGAATAGGAATTTCAGCAGACTCCTCATTAGAAACTGTGCAAGAAAGAAGAGAGCAGAGTGAAATATTTAAAGTGTTGAAAGAAAGAAAAGTCAATGTAGGATTCTATATTCAGTGAAATTATCATTCAAAAGTAAAATATAAATAAAAATATCAGTAGTATGGTAATATAATAAGTTAGAGATCTTAAAACCTTCCTGCCATAGGATATCTAAAAATGTTTTGTAAATTACAAGAGGGAAAAGAGGGGTATTGGCACTGAGCAGCTTCAGAAACCTTCTTTAGTTCATAGATAGTCAAATTTTCTTACTAACTTTCTGGAGAGAAGAACATCACTGTATGCTGCATTTTAGAGACTTTTATTTGGCAACTGAGCTATTTGAAAACTCTGTTCAGAGGATGGTGCATTAGGTGAATGCTGTGCCTACAGTCTCCACGGCAAGGTTGCAGATAGATAGTGGAACAGTCAACCTTGGGAAACATTGGAGGACTGGCTGAACAAAACCTCTACAGCTGAGGATATAAAGAAGCCCAATCAAGACTGTGAGCACAGGTCCTCTAGAGATTTTCCCTGCCAACACACAGGCACTGTAAGTGGCTGAGCAATGAACTCCACACTACTAATGGGGAAGACTTTTCTTGAAGACTTCAGCAGGAGCAGCTCTCTGTGGTTTGTAGGGGAATGTTTGGTGCTGCTCTGCCACTCCCCCTGAGAAGTGAACAGTGTCCTATGAGAGGCATACTGGTCATCTACATCTAAAGAACACACAAAATACACTGAAGGGACACTGAGACTACACATAAAGGAGATCAGAGAGACTGCACAATTGGACTACATAGGACACATACTACATAGGACACCAAGCAAAGACTTAAAGACATGAGAGATATACCTGCCATGTAGACACAAACAGAGAGGAAGCCAGAATGAGGAAACAAACAAACAAAAAAGTCCCAAATAAAGGAACAAGAGAAACCTCCAAAAATAGAGCTAAATGAAATGGAGGCACTCAATCTTCCAGAGTAAGTTTAAAATACAGGTTGTCATAATGCTTATGAAACTGAGTGAAAACTTCAACAAAGAGATAGTAACCATAAAGAAGGGAATAGAAACCATAAAAAACAACCACTCAGAAATAAAGAATACAGTAACTGAAATGAAGACTAACTAGATGGAATCAATGGAAGGTTAGATGAAGCAGAAAATTGAATGAACAATCTGGAAGACAAGGGAGGAGATAATTTCTCCCTGAAAGAGCAAGAAGAAAAAACCATTTTATTAATAAGGATAGCCTGAGAGATCTCCGGGACAGTATCAAGCATAACAACCTTCACATTATCGAGGTATCAGAAGAAGAAGAGAGGAAGAAAGGGATTGAGAACCTATTTGAAGAAATAATGACTGAAAACTTCCTTAACCTGAGGAAGGAAATAAACACATAAGCCCAGGAGTTGCAGAGAGTCCCAATAAAGATGAATTCAAACAGATTTATGCCAAGACACATCATAATTATAATAAAATAACAAAGGATAAAAACAAAGAGAGAATCCTAAAAGCAGCAAGAGAAAGACAACAATTTACCTATGAGGGACATCTAATAAGACTATCAGCAGATTTCTCAATAGAAAACTTGAAGGCCAGAAGAAAATGGAAGAAAATAGTCAAAGTAAAGAAAAACAAGGGCCTACAACCAAGATTATCGTACCGAGCAAGGTTATCATTTAAAATTGAAAAAGAGATAAACTTCCCAAATGAAATAAAGCTAAAGGGATACACTACCATCAGGTCAGTGTTATAAGAAATGTTGAAGGGACTTCTTGAAGCAGAAAGTGAAAACAAGCAAACAAAATACGATAAAAAACATGAATAATAACATGGTGATGACTATACATATCAATAATTACTTTAAATGTAAATAGATCGAATGCCCCAATCAAAAGACATAGGGTAGCTGAATGGATGAAAAAACAAGACCCAGGCATATGCTTTCCACAAGAGACTCACTTCAGAAGGAAAGACATACATAGACTGAAAGTAAAGGGATGAAAAATGATATTTCACACAAATGGAAATGAGAAAACAAGCTGGAGTAGCAATACTTATATTGGACAAAATAAACTTCGAAATGAAGACTATAACAAGAGAAAAAACATTACATAATTATAAAGGGATCAATCCAACAAGAGAACATCACTCTTGTAAACATTTAGGCACCCAACATAGGAGCACCTAAATATGTAAAGCAAATATTTACCAGCATAAAGGCAGACATCAACAGTAACACAATCATGGTGGGACTTTTACACCCCACTGACACCAATGGACAGATCTTCCAGACAGAAAATCAACGCAAATACAATGGCCTTAAAGGACATACTAGATCAAATGGATTTCATTGACATTTAAAAAACATTTATCCCAAAGCAGTGGAATATACATTTATTTAAGTGCACATGGAACATTTTCCAAGATAGACCACAAAACAAGTCTCAATAAATTTAAGAAATTTAAAATGATATCAAGCACCTTTTCAGATCACAATGGTATGAATCTAGAAAACAATTACAAGAAAAACAAGAAAAAAAAAACTAAAAGCACAGAAACACATGGAGGCTAAGCAATGTGCTACTAAACAATGAATGGGTCAACAGTAAGGTTAAAGACAAAATAAAAAGGTAATTGAGACAAATGAAAAAGAAAACACAACTACCCCAAATCTATGGGACAAAACAAAAGCAGTCTTTAGAGGGAAATTTATAGCACTGCAGGCCTACCTAAAGAACTAAGAAAATTCTCAAATAAAGAGTTTCATCTCACACCTAAGGAAACTGGAAGGAAAAAAAAAAACAGCAAACAAAGCCCAATGTGAGTACAAGGAAGGAAATAAAATTCAGAGTGGAAATAAACAAAATTGAGACCAAAAAGACAATACAAAAGATCATTGAAACCAAAAGCTGGCCCTTCAAAAAGATAAACAAAATAGGCAAATCTTTAACCAGACTCCTAAAGAAAAAAAGAGAGAGGACCCAAATAAATAAAATCAGGAATGAAAGAGAAGTGACAACAGACACCACAGAAATACAAGAAATGATAATAAAATGCTATGAGCAACTATACACCAACAAATTGGACAATCTGGACAAAATGGATAGATTCTCAGAAACATCCAAACTTCCAAGAGGAAACAGAAAGTCTAAATAGACCAATTACTAACAACAAATTCAAATCAGTAATCAACAAGCTCCCAAACAAACAAAAGTTCTGGACCGAAAAGCTTCACAGATTAATCTTACCAAACATTCAAAAAGAATTAACACCTATTCTTTTCAAACTATTTCAAAAATTCCAAAAAGAGGACAAGCTCCCAAACTCATTTTATGAGGCCACCATTACTCTGATTTCCAAAATCAGACTAAGACACTACAAAAAAAAGAAAAATATAGGCCAATATCTCTAATATAGGGTACATAGATGAAGAAATTCCCAACAAAATATTAATAAATAGAATTTAGCAATGCATTAAAAAAATCATACAACACAATCAGGTGAGATTTATTCCTGGAATAAAAGGTTGGTTCAATATACATAAATGAATTAACATGACACACCACATAAACAAAATGAAAATAATTATATGATCATTTCAACAGGCACAGAAAAGATGTTTGACAAAATAAAGCAGCAATTTATAATTAAAATTCTCAGCAAAATGAAAATAAAATGAACATGTGTCAATATAATAAAGGCTATATATGGCAAACCCACAGCTAACACCATGCTCAATGAGGAAAAGCTTAAAGAATTCCCCATAAGATCAGGAACAAGACAAGGATGCCCACTGTCACCACTTCTTATTCAATATAGTACTGGAAGTCATAGCCACAGTAATCAGACAAAAAAAAGAGAAAGAAATAAAAAGTATCAAAATAGTAAAGGAAGAAGTAAAACTGTCATTATTTGCAGAAGACATGATACTATACAGAGAGAACCCCAAAGACCCCACCCCAAAATTATTAGAACTGATAAATGAATTTAGTAAAGTAGCAGGTTACAGAATTAATCCCTAAAGATCAGTTGCATTCTTACACACCAATAACAAACTGGAATAAAAAGAAATTGAGAAAATAATCTCATTTATAATTTTATCAAAAAATAAAATAAAATCCTAGGATTAAATTTAACCAAAGAAGTAAAAGACCTGTACTCAGAAAAGTATAAGACACTGAAGAGAGAAATAAAATAAAGATACAAATAAATAAAAACACATACCATGTTCATGAATAGGAAGAATTAATACAGATAAAATGTCCATATTACTCAAAGCAATCTATAGATTCAATGCAATTCCCATCAAAATATCAATGGCATTCTTCCCAGAACTAGAACAAATTATCCTAAAATTTATATGGAACCATGAATGACCTAGAAGAGCCACAGCAACCCTGAGAAAAAAGAACAAAGTTGGAAGAATGACACTACCAGATATCAAATTATACTACAAGACCACAGTTATCAAATCAGCATGGCATTTACACAAAAACAGACATATAGAATCAATGAAACAGAATAGAGTTCCCAGAAATAAATCCATGGCTATATGGCCAATTTTTCTATGACAAAGGAAGCAAGAATTTATGTTGGGGTAAAAGTAGTCTATTCAATAAATGGTATCAAGAAAACTGGACAGATAAATGAGAAAAAAAACAAACAAACAAAAATTGGGCTACCTTCTTACATCATATACAATAACAAACTCAAAATGGATTAAAGACTTAAATATAAGACCTGAAACCATAAAACTTCTAGAAGAAGTTTTACCCTTAGCAATCACTTCAATAATATATCACCTGGGCAAGAAAAACAAAGAAAAAAGAAACACAAAAAACAAATAGGATTACATCATACTAAAACGTTTTTCTACAGCAAAAGAATCCATCAACAAAATGAAGAGACATTCCAAAGAATAGAAGATATTTGCCAATGAGCCATCCAATAAAGGGTAAATATTCAAAATTTATAAGAAACTCATACAACTCAACACCAAACAACCCAATTGAAAAATGAGCAGAAGACCTGAATAGCCATTTCTCTAAAGAGGACGTATAGATGGCCAGTAAACACATAAAAGATGCTCAACATCACTAGTCATCAGAGAAATGCAAATCAAAACCACAATGAGATACCACCTCACTCCTGTCAAAATGGCTATTATCATAAATCAACCAAAAAGTGTTGGAGAGAATGTGGAGAAAAGAGAATCCTTGTGCACTGTTGGTGGGACTGTAAATTGGTCCAACCACTGTGGAAACAGTATAATTGTTCCTCAAAATTTTTAAAATAAAACTACCTTATGATCCAGGAATTCCACCCTGGGTGTTGATCCAAAAAAATCCAAAACACTGGTTTGAAAAAATATATGCACCCCTATGTTTATTGCAACACTATCAACAATAGCCAAGATATGAAAACAACCTAAATGCCCCTCAATAAAATAGTGGATGAAGAAATTGTGGTACATTTACACAGTAAAGTATTACTTGGTCATAAAGAAGAACGAAATCTTTGCATTTGCAACAACATGTATGAAACTAGAAGTTACTATGCTAAGTGAAATAAGTTAGACTGAGAAAGACAAATACGCCACATTAGGTGGTGAACTTATTATACATCAAGTTGACAATGCACTGTAGAATTGTATGCCTGAAACCTATGTAATCCTTGCTAACAGATGTCACCCCAATAAGTCTAACAATAAAAATGAATTAAAAAAAAGAAAGACAAATACAATATGATCTCATGTACATGTGGAATCTAAAGAACAGAGTAAACAAATAATCAAAAGAGAAATAGAATTCAATTGATGGAGTCAGATGGAAGGAAGGATGAGATAATGGGTGGGAGGGGGTGAAGGAATTGAGAAATAAAAATTGGTTGACAAATAGTGGTTATGAGGATGTGAGGTACAGTATGGGGAGTATAGGTAATAATGTCAAAAAAGCTATGCAGGGTAGAAAACAGACCCATTGGGTCATGAATTATATAGATGTGTACACCTGAAAATAAGGTGAATTATGTTAAATGTCAACTAATACTTTATAAAATGATACACACACACACACACACACACACACACACACACACACACAGTAATGGGACGTAGAGTATAGCACAGGGAATGTAGTCAATGGTATTGTAACAGCTATGTAAGGCATCTGGTGGAAAATAAACCTGTTGGGGTTATCACTGTATAAGGACTGTAAATGTCTAAACATTAGGATCTCCTGTACATGTGAAACTAATAAATAAATAAATAAGAAAACTCTGCTCAGAGAAATGATGTTTCAGTAACCAACCTGATACGAATTGAGAAAAACTGCAGTAATGTGTCTGACCAGGCTTGAATAAACAGGCTCTGTATGGCAAAATTAATAATAATAATAATAATAATAATAATAATAATAATAATAATAATAATAAATGTTCTATAAGCTAAAGGTAATTAATTCTAAATTATTGAATGAGCCTCCAAAAAAAGTAAGGGAACTCCACAGAAGATAGAACTAATAAAAAACACAAGATCAGAAACATATATGAACTTTGGGCACGGGCAACAAAATGGCAACTTGAGAGGGACCTCAGAAAAACTCCTCTGAAGATTACAACTAATAAAACACCTATACCTCAACCAAGGATCCTCTTCACAATGCACAATCACAGTTAAGAAACACGTGTGTCACATTAAAGTACCTCCAGGTGGCCAGAGGGTAAAACAAAGGAGAAATAAAAGGCAAGAGCAGAGAAGCTGCTGAGGTGATAGGGTCCCCACTTAAAACTCTACCTCTAGGGGAGGGAAAGGGCTCTGGAGCTCACTCAGTCCTCTGAACAGAGAAAAAAGAGCTCAACAGGGGAGTGTGAAGTACTGCCTCACTTTGGCCCCAGGAGGTGCAGACTTGGCCACAAAACACAGCAGCCAGACTGCACTCTGGTTCCCAGAGGAGGGGGAGCAACTGAGTGGTGAGGAGCCGCAGCACAAATACTCTGGCTGAGAAAGAGAAAAAGAGAGAGGGGTGCATACATGTTTCTTGGCCCACACCCAACCACTCTGAAAGACCAGCAATCAGGACAGCTGACCCCAAGGCTCAGGGCAGAATCCGTGTGCGGAGCAAATGGAGAACAGAAAGGCACAATCATGCCCAAACTCCTTTCATGACTCCCAGAGACACAGGAAGAAAACAAAGCCAAAAACACCCCTCACCCATAGACCTCTGCCCACCCAGTATCACCAGCAAACACCAAAGAAACTGCAGCAGCATTTTTGTCAAAATGAGAAACCAGATAAAGGCAACTCAAATTAAAGAGATGGGAAGAGATGACCCATCAGAAACTGAGCTCAAATCAACAATTATAAAAATGCTTAAGGAACTGAATGATAATTTCAACAAAGATATCAAACATCAAAGAAGACTTACAAACCATTATAAAGGACCAGAGAGAGATAATGACTACGTTCACTGAAATGAACAATAGAATAAAAGTCACTAAACTAGATAAAATAGAAGTGCAATGCAGTGATTTCCAGGAAAAACCAGCAGAAAACATCCAACCAAATGAATTAGAAAATTATTTCCAAAGAAAGGAATATGGGTTGAGATTCTTCTCGGACTATATTAAGCATAAAAATATAAGAATAATAGGGGTGCTGGAAGAGACAGAGGAAACAAGTGATCAAGAAATTATTTGAAGAAATAATGACTAAATATTTTCCTAACCTGGCAAAGGAAATAGACATACAAGTCCAGGATGCACAGATAATCCCAAACAAGATGATCCCAAACAGGGGTACACTGAGGCACATCCTAATTCAAATGGCAAAAGTTAAAGAAAGAGAGAAAATTCTAAAAACAGCAAGAGAAATGCAAGTAGTAACTTATAAAGGGACACCCATTTGACTCTCAGCTGATTTCTCACCAGAAACTTTACAGGCCAGAAGGGATTGGCAGAAAATATTCAACACAAAGAAAACCAAGGATCTACAACCAAGAATATTGTATCCAGCAAGGCTAGTGTTCAGAATTGAAGAACAGATAAAGAGCTTTTCAGATAAGAAGAAGCTAAAGAAATATAAGACCATGAAACCAGTACTACAAAGAATGTTAGAGGAACTTCTTTAAGATGGGAGGAGGTATGAGAGAGTGGGTTAAATAAGAGAAAAGAATGGAGAAATTTAGTTTGAGTGTTAATAGAAAATTAAAAGCAACAAAGAAATAAAACCCTTAGACACAGTCGACAATTTGGTAGTTACCTGAGGGTAAAGGGGGAGGTGGGGTGGGGAAGAAGGGACAGGACAGAAATATGTGGTGATGGAAAGAGAACTGACTCTGGATGATGAACACATAATACAACACATAGAAGATGCAATGTAGAATTATACATTTTGGACCTACATAATTTTTACTAATCAATGTCACTCCAATAAATTAATTTTAAAATAAAATAAAATAAAATAAAAAGAAAGATATATGAACTTTGAAGCCACCAAATTCTTGAGCAACTATATGAATCATGGTAGCCTAGAACTGCTAAGTAGAAGAGTATGTGGGAATGGCTTTTTGTATACCAGAGATCATACTATATAAAAGTGGAACCCTGGAAGGCCTATAATCTCAGGGAAAGAGTGAAATAGCAAATAATAATAATAATAATAATAATTTGACCCTGCTAATAGTAAAATAGATGGCCAGTCTCAGATTTGGCTCTGGTAGAAGTAAAACAAAACAAAACAACAATAAAAAATGTATCTCTACAAAATTGTGTTTAATATCTGACCTTCACAAGAATTTGGTGTTTTATTCTCCCTAATGGAATGTTAACATTTAAATGGAATTGGTGTGTTCTCTTTCTAGCTCCCTAGAAGAAAACACAAACCTTCCCTGATGGGGTATGCTCTTATGCTGGCCTCAATTTCTATAGATAGAGTTCTAGTATTATTTAATAATTTAAATATCATCAACACTAAATGAAACAAGCCACTAGAAACAAGAGTAAAGAATATACCAGGTAATTAGATCCTGACAGACTTCAGATATTGGAATTATCAGATAAAAATACAAAATAACTAACTATATTTTATATGTTTGCATGACTATAACAAAGATTGAAATACATGAGCAATGAAAAAAGATAACAGGTAGTGATCAGAAAGATTTGAAAACTAACTATACTGAGCTTGTAAAAAATGAAAATATAATATATGAAATTTAAAACTCAACCAAAGGGTTTAAAAAGAAGGTTAGAAACAGCTGATTAGAATAAATAAATGGATTGTAGAACTGAAAAAATATTCAGATTGAAACTCAGAGAGACAAATAAGTGTGAAGCACTACAGATTGTTTTAGAGACATAATGTATAGAAAAAGAAGGGCTAATTAGAATTCTTGGAGGAGGCAATTCAAACAAGAAAAAGCAATATATGAAGAAATAATGGCTACAAATTTTAAAATGGATAAAAGACATCAATTGTAATCAGGAAGCCCATTATATCCCGAATAGTACAAGTAAGTAGAAATCCACACCTAGAAACATAAATTAAAGCTTCAGAGCAAAAATGATAGGAAGAAGATCTTAAAAACAACTACAAAGATACAACAAATTATCTACAAAAGAGACATTATTAAATTGGCAGCTAATTTCTTAGTAACAGGTATCAGAGCCAAAAGGTAATGGAATAATATATCATTGAAATTATCTTCTGAGAATGAAAATGAAATATACTATCAAACAAAAACAAAAAGATTTAGCATCAAAACACTCTCATTGAAAGAACAACTAAAGAATGTACTTCAAGAAGAATGTAAGTCATTCCAGTAAGATGGACTGAGTAGTGTTTCTCAAGAAGGAATGTTGGAACCTTACTGAAACAGAATATTAGTGATCTTCAAGGTCATGTCTGAGGAAAACTCTATTTCTTCCAAGCATAATTTTAGATTTACATTTGATTTTGCCAACAAAGGTTAAAAAGCATCTGTCAGTAAAACCTTGGGGCACTTTTCAGGCAATATACTAAAAAAACAAATAAATAAAACAAAACAAACAAAGAAAGAAGGTTTTCTTAAACATTACTAGCTAGAGTAAATTTTATATTTCTGTAGTCCAAGGGTACTTGCTTTTGGCTGACAAGTACATTTTTGGGACAGCTTGCTCTACGTTTTTGATTCAGCTCTATCAGTAACCAGAGTAAATAAGCAATCAGATCAGCAGGAAAAACAAATATTGCAAATGGAAGAAAACAGAAACAGACGGTTGATTGTGTGTTAGATCACACTGAACCATTGTGGAGGCAAGTGAGCACATTAGTTGTTCAGATCATGCACATAGTAAAATGGGGGAAAATAATTCATTATTTGCATATAAATTTCCTGATACTCTATATAGAAAGACCACTGATACATATGCATAATATTGTACTGGAAGAAATAAAAATATTTGGCATTTTCCCCCAAGACCCATCTGAGTTTCACATTTTCAGAGCAAGGGTCTTCACTGGACCACGTATCCTTATGGTTGTTTTTATTTTATTTCTTTGTCATTGGTCCAAAGCTGGAAAACATTTAGAAAAATTTGGAGAGATTTATTCAAGATGGTAGAGTAAATAAACACTAAGCTTGCTTCATTCTATGAACATGTTGAAATTAACACTAAATTATAGAACAACCAATCTTGAGAACAATCTCAAGTCTAGGTGAACAGAAGTTTTACAACTAAGGATACAAAGAGGAAGTCACATCAAGAATAGCGGAAGAGGCAGAGACACAAATCAGATTGGCCCCAAATCTCCATGTGGTAGTTGAGAATCAGGAGAGATATCTTGGCTACAAAGGTTCCCTTCTAGAGGAGCAAGAAACCCCATTCCTGCCCAAGCTTTCCAGCCCAGAGTACTGGTGCTGAAAATAGAAGCCCCACAACACCTAACTGTTAAAAACTGAAGATTCTGATTGCCTGGGTGGAACAGAAGACTGTAGGAAATCCAGACATCCTCTTAAATAGCCTGCACACAAACTGAGTCATTTGAGGGCACTCACTCTCAGCTTCAGTTGAAGGATGGTACTCAGGGAATGTTAGAGGCATATGAGGGTTATGGGAGAGGGTAGAGGACAGTTACTACTTTCTCTGAGTGAGTTCCTTCTCTCATGCAACTGGTGGTGGACACCATCTTTTTTGTGTTGTGTCTTCCCCTCACATGACTAAATCTGAATCTGATTGGTCAGTGAGCTTTGCTCACCTCACTCTGCTGACTTACTGAGACTCTGACCCACCCAACTCCCCCAGTGCCATAGTTACTTTCTCCAGTGACCAGATAGCCCTGCCTGCTTTGCAGTCTTTCTTAAAAACAAAAACAAAACAAAACAAACAAACAAACAAAAACATAAAGTCTACAATCTCCAAGTGGGTTTGACTGGCCTTGGTGTGTTTTCAGACAATTGCTGAGTAGCTCCCGGGATAGCACTGGAACAAAACCAGAATCTATAGGAGCACCCACCACAGGTGATCAGGGTTTTTCAGGGTGCCTACTATTATACATAAGGCTACTAAGCAATAGTGGGAGATATGGCAGATTTACTTAATACATAGAAAACAGGCACAGAGAGGCATTTAAAATGAGGAAACAAATAAATACATCCCAAATGAAAAAACAGCAGAAAAACTCCAGAATAAGAACTAAACAAGGTGGAGGCAAATAACTTCTTAGATACACAATTCAAAACAATGGTTATAAGGATGCTCAATGAACTTAGCGAAAACTTTAGCAAAGAGATAGCAAGCATAAAGAACGATACAGAAACCATTAAAAAGAACCATGCAGAATTAAAGAATACAATAACTAAATGAAGAATGTGCTAGAGGGAATCACCAGCAGACTAAATACAGCAGAAGATTGAATCAGTGATTTGGAAGACAAGGTAGCAGAAAACAACCAATTATAACAGAAAAAAGAAAAAAGAAAAAAAAAATGAGGCCAGTTTAAGAGACCTCTGGAGCAACATCAAGCATAACAACATACATCTCATAAGAGTACCAGGAGAAAAGAGAGCACAAAGGATTGAGAACTTATTTAAAGAAATAATGACTGAAAAGTTCCCTAACTTGTTGAAGGAAATACACATACAAGCCCAGAAGCACAGAGTCCCCAAAAAGATGATCTCAACAGGCCTACACCAAGACACATTATATGCATAGTTAAAATAGCAAAGGTTAAAGACCAAGAGAGAATCCTAAAATCAGCAAAAGAAAGGCAACTAGTAACTTATAAGGAAGCTCCCATAAGACTGTCAGCTGATTTCTCAGAAGAAATTTTGTAGGCTAGAAGGGAGGGGAAAAAAATATTCAATGCGATGAAAAGCTAGGACCTACAACCAGGATTACTCTATCCAGCAAGGCTACCATTCAAAATCAAAGAAAAGATAATGAACTTCCCAAACGTGGGTTCCCTCGTGGTGTAGTGGCTAGGCTCTGGCACTCTCAACGCTGCAGCCTGGGTTTGATTCTCAGCCAGGGAACTACCCTAAACAAACAAATAAACAAACAAACAAACAAACAAAAAGAAGAACAAGGAAACTTAAAAAAAAAAGAACTTCCCAAACAAGAAAAAGCTAAAGGAGTTCATCACCACCTAACCAGTATTACAAAATGTTAGAAAGACTTCTATAAGACATAATAAAAAAAGAAAAACCAAATTATGAATAATAAAATGGCAATAGCTCCATATGTATCAACAATTACTTTCAATTTAAATGAATTAAAAGCTCCAATTAAAATATATGAAAAGTATTGTGCTGAGTGTCGTGTCAGACAAAGGCAGATGCAATTTGATTTTGCTTATATGTGGAATCTAAAGAAGAAAATAAAACAGAAACAAATTCATAGATACAGAAAACATTTGGATGCTTGCCAGATAGAAGGGGGTTTGAGGCTGTCAGTGAAAAAAGGGGAGGGGATTAAGAAGTACAAATTGGTTGTTATAAAGTAGTTAAGGAGATGGAGTCAATAATATTGAAACAACAATGTATAATGTAAGATGGGTAATAGATATGGAGGTGATAGTTGGGAGGGTGTTAGAGGCAAGGTAAAAAGGTTGAAGGAATTAAGAAGTAAAATTGGTAGTTATAAAATAGTCATGGGGATATAAAGGATGGGAGTAGTGTAGTGCCAGGTGAGTATTAGACTAGTCACAGGGATCACTTTTTAAATTATATAAATGTTTAACCACTACATTGTATACCTAAATTTTATATAAAATAATTTGAATTTAAAAATAAATAAAGAAGTTCTACATATATACAATGAAATATTACTCCACCATAAAGAGAATAAAATCTTGCCATCTGCAACAACCTGGTTGGACCTAGAGAATATCATGCTGAGCGTAATAAATCAGACAGAGAAAGACAAACACCATATGATTTCACTTATATGTGAAATCTAAAGAACAAAATAAACCAACCAACAAAACAAAACAAAAAAGACCAATAGTTACAGGGAACATTTTGATGTTTGCCAGATGATTGGAGGGGTGGATGAAAAAGGAGAAGAGGTTAAGAAGTATATATTGATAGTTACAAAATAGTCACAGGGATGTGAAGTAAAGTATGAGACATACAGTCAATAACATTGTAATAACTATGTAGGGTGTCAAATGAGTACCAGATTTATTGGGGTGATGACCTCATGAGTTATATATATGTCTCATCACTATGTTGTATACTGAAACTAATATAATAGAGTATATCAAGTGTAATTGAAAAATAAAAAATTATAACATACAAAACAAAACAAAAGGCTGTTGAAAACTTCCAAAATTCAAATGAGAAGTTTATTGACCAAAATAGAATAAAATGTTTAGGTCATCTTTAAAGAAAGAAATAAACATTAATAGCAGAGGATATTATAGTAAACAAGGTAGATTAAAATTTGTTAGTTCTACCAAGGGGTTGGAGATAGAGAGTTGGTCAGAGCTCACACAGAATAGGAAAAAGTATGTGATGCTTGAAGGCAAAGTAAACCTTGTTAGTAACACAAAGAAAAAAAAAGAAAAGAAAAAGGAAAGAAAGAAAGAAACAAAAGAAGGAAAAAAGGATAGAAGGAAGAAGGGAAGGAAGGAAGAAAGGAAGAAAAAGAAAGAAAAAATAAAAATGGATATTCAAAAATGTATTGGGATGACATTAATAAAAATTACATAGGTCTCAGGTGTACAATTCTACATTACATCTTCTATGTGTTGTATTCTGTGTTCATCACCCAGAGTCAGTTCTTTTTCCATCACCATATATTTGTGTCCCTGTCCCTTCTCCTCCACCTACCTTCCCACTTACACTCAGGTAACTACTAAATTATTGACTGAGTCCATGAGTATTGTTTCTTTGTTGCTTTCAATTTTCTGTTAACAATCAAATTAATTTCTCCATCCCTTCCTCCCATTTTAAAGAAGTTCCTCTAACATTTTTGTAGTACTGGTTTGATGGTGATGTACTTCTCTAGCTTTTCCTTATCTGAGAAGCTCTTTATCTGTCCTTCACTTTTGAATGCTATTGCTGGATACATTGTTCTTGGTTGTAGATCCTTGGTTTTCATCACATTGAATATTTTTGGCCAATCCCTTCTAGCCTGTAAAGTTTCTAGTGAGAAATCAGCTGAGAGTCAAAAGGGTGTCCCTTTATAAGTTACTATTTGCATTTCTCTTGCTATTTTTAGAATTTTCTCTCTTTCTTTAACTTTTGTAATTTGAATTATGATGTGTTTCAGTGTATTCCTGTTTGGGATCATCTTGTTTGAGATTCTTTGTGCATCCTGGACTTGCATGTCTATTTCCTTCACCAAGTTAGGAAAAATTTCAGTCATTATTTCTTCAAATAAATTCTTGATCCCTTGCTTTTCCTCTGTCCCTTCCAGCACCCCTATTATTCTGGTACTTTTATGCTTAATATAGTCTTAGAGGAATCTCAACCCATACTCATTTTTTGGAAGTAATTTTCTAATTCATGTAGTTGGATGTTTTCTGCTGGCTTTTCCTGGCAATCACTGCATTGCGCTTCTATTTTATCTAGTTTAGTGACTTTTATTCCATTGTTGTATTCATTATCTCTCTCTGGTCCTTTATAATGTAATGATTTGTAAGTCTTCTTTGATGTTTGTTATCTCTTTGTTGAAATTATCCTTCAGTTCCTTAAGCATTTTTATAATCATTGCTTTGAGCTCAGTTTCTGATGGTCATCTGTTCCCATCTCTTTAATTTGAACTCCTTTTCTCTGGTTTCTCATTTTGGCAGCCTCTCCAGAGCCTTGTGCTGCAATTTCTTTAGTGTTCACTGCTGATATTGGGTAGGCAGAGGTCTGTGGGTGAGGGTTGTTTTTGGCTTTGTTTTCTTCCTGTGGCTCTGGGGATCACGCAAGGAGTTTGAGCATGATTGTGCCTTTCTGTACTTTGGTTGCCCCATGCACAGATTCTACCCTGAGCCTTGTATCAGTCTTGTATGCTGGTCTTTCAGACTGTGTTGGTTGTGGGCCAAGAAACATGCATGCAACCCTCTCTCTCCTCCTTCCTGGTGAGAGTGTTCACACTGCACCTCCTCACCATCCAGTTGCTCACCCTCCTCTGGGAACAGGAGTGAAGTCCAGCCACTATGTTTTGTGGACAAGTCTGTACCTCTTGGGGCCAATGTGAGGTTGTTTCAGTATCTCATGTCCCCACCTCTGGGCCTTTTTTCCTCTGTCCCATGGATCAAGTGAGGTCTAGAGCACTCTCCCACTGCCTTCTTCCTTCTCCCTCCCCCAGCAGTAGAGTTCCAAGAAGGGACTAGACTGCGTCTTCACACTTCCCCTTTTATTTCTCCTTTGTTTAACTCTGCCTGCCTGCAGGTATCTTAATGCAATGAGTGGTTTCTTAGCTGTAATTATGCATTGTGTAAAGAATCCTTGGTTGAGGTATAGGTCTTTTATTAGTTGTAATCTCCAGAGTTGTTTTTCAGAGGTCCCTTTCACACCACCATTTTGTTGCCAATCTTCCAGAAAAATGAATTTTTTACCAAAATGAACCACTAATTAGTAGACTGTATAGCAATATTTCTGAACATCTACTGTATCAAGGCGGCATGTCAACTCATTAAGGAAAAAAATATTTTAGGGATGATTAGCTTGCCATTTGAGAGGAAAGCGAAATTAGATTCCTACCCTAGATCATGCACATACACAATGAAAGAGTCAAGATTAATTATTATAAAGTTTAAAATGAAAGCATAAAATTCTAGAATAAAATATAATAAGAGAATATTTTTATTATTCTTCATACAAGACTTTCTTAGTATTAAACAAAACAGTAAAATTAATTAAAATATGGAAAATTTGACCACATAAAAATTTAAATGTCTATATACTGAAAGACATCATACACAAAGTTAAGATGATAAATGAACAATGAAGAAAATATTTGCAACATAAATAATAGAGAAAGTCAATATACATAGTGTTTAAGAGCATAGTCTTAGAAATAGATTGCATAGGTTCAAATACTAGCTATACCACATTCCAGTCTTCTGACCTTAAACGAGTTAACTAACACCTTTGCACTTCAAGCTTCTTTATTTATAAAATAGATATAATAATAAAATCTACTTTCCTGGGTTAGCTTAGAGCTATTATTATTACTTTTAATATATTAAGGGGAAATATATCAGTGAGAAATAAGGTAAAAAGGGTACCTTTTTACCTTATTTCAGCTGGTCCTTGGTACAATTTTGATATGTCAATCAGATTGTCCTAGTCCCTATTCTCTTTATATTGATTTTATATTTCTTTGCTCTGTGCTTTGATGTCACTACTACCTCAGTCTAAAAATTCTCCATCCAGTCTCTGCACATGAAAATATGAGATCTGACAATTAAGCTCATGAACTTGCCACTATGTGCTTAAATTGGCAGCACTGTACAAACAACTCGGTGTGATTTCATAACTTTGGTATATCTATGTGTCACAGTTGTGTTTGTGTTGACATGTGGAAGTGTCTTGCTGAGTGGTGTTCATTATTGTGTGTTTTTGTGTGCCATTGGGAGAATGTTGGAGTTTAAATTAGAGCAACAAACAAATATTCAATATTTTGTTAAACTTGACAAGAGAGAACGTGAAATCAGGGACATGTTAGTCCAAGTTTATGGGGATAATGCCATGAAAAAAATAGCAGTGTACAAATGGATTAAATGTTCTGCTGAGGGGAGAGAAGGTGTCACTGATGAAGAGAGGTCAGGGTGGCCAGTAACAAGCAGAACTGGCAAAAACTTTGCAAAAGTTTGTCAAATCGTGCATCAAAATTGTCAGCTGACAGTGAGAAGCATAACAGACCAAGCAAACATTGATAGAGAAACCTTTAGGAAAATCTGAACTGAAAATTTTGGCATGAGAAAAGTGTATGCAAAAATGGTCCCAAAAGAGCTCAAAACAAAGAGTAAAGTTTGCCAAGACCTTTTGGAGAGGCAAGACTAAGTTTTGGGCCATGTTATCACTGGTGATAGTCATTCATTTTTCAAGAAAGTTGTACATATTTACCAGTACAGCATCATCAACTGATGCAGATCCCAAACCATCCACATCCACTTCTCCTGATTCTGTCCCTGCTACATCATCAGATTCTGATTATTCTGATGTCTACCCAGTAAACTCTCTACCCTCACTGTAACAATTTAAGTGTGTATGTGTATGTGTGTTTCTAGGTTACTTGAAGTTAAAAAAATGTGTTAGCAGAATTCATGAAGTTGAAATGTTTATTAACTGGCATTTAACTAAAATTGCACACTGCATTTACAAAGCTGTTTTTATAATAAAACTGTGTTACATTAAGTTGTTTATCTTTGTCTTAATTTTCTTTTAATTACTGTATTTCAATATTAATATCAAGGCAATATGGAGTTTATGGTATGGTATGGTATAATATGGCATGGTATGTTGTAGTATGAAGTATAGTATTAGTTAAGCAACCAGAAACTACATTTATTTAGCATCTACCAATCCCCATGGGTGCCAGTTAAATGAGCGTCTATTGTAATTTAAGTGATCCCCCTGACCAGTCTAGTACTCACCCAGCACTAAACATATTGCCATATTATTGTCTATATTCCTTATGTTTTACTTTACACCTGCATGAGTATTTCATAACCACCAATTTTTATTCTTACTCCATTTACCTTTTCACCCTGTCTGTTGGGTTATTGTGAGTTATTTTCCCAATAGTGATGATGAACAGATCCTGATCCTTCTGCTGGCTCCACACTTCTTTCTATAAGCAGCATCTACTTGCAAGACGTCTGCCTCTGACTAAGTGTGTGGTCATAAATTCAGACAAAATAATTGATTATAATAGCAGCTAAGCTCCCTAGTGACTTCTAATTACTGAAAGGTCTTACTCTGATTATCCGAGAGGCTTAGTATAATTGTGCTGTCAATTCTCAATCATGAATACTAACAAAAGGAGATTTGAGGAATGAGTATTAATAAAGATAATCTGAGGGTTTTTAGATTGACTTTAGAATGTCCTATATAGAACTTCCAGTATGCCTTCAAAATTATGTTTCCTTTAGAATAATTTAAAATTGACTTTCATTTCTTGAGTCAATAGAGGTAACTATTATCATGTAGGTAGAGAAGAGAACTTGGTCTGAAACAAAAATCAGTTGCCTGTAATTACAGATGGATTATGAAGAGTAAGCTAAACAGCTTTTTACAAAAGTAAATATATTTATGTGCATATGTGATTGCCTGTGACTTTGACCTTCTGCCTGTTAAGAAACATTTTTGTCCAGATGAAAATCAGAAGCTATAGTAATCTAATACTGAAACAAATCATGAATTCCAAAATGAAATGAGGTCTGAGCCATGGGCCATGATTTTTCAGGTAGTTAAAAATGAACAGAGAAATCACCATCTGGTGGGATGCATCTTAGGAAAGCAACCACCTTCTGTTGAACATAAATAGAATGAAAGCTTCTTGAGCTATTTATTCTCATATGGTTGTGGTCATGTTTTGCTCTTCCACTGAAATATACCAATCTCGTATGATCTCACACACTTGGAATGGATGTTCTTAGCTAACTCTGAGCTGATCTAATTGATTAATTTGTCCTTAGAAGTTGTAGGAGATGATCTCTCTCAATACCTATATTTACCTTACCTTTCTAGGTAAAACATGAATGTATTCAGAAGTTTAACCCTTATTGTCTATTCTACTAAAAACACTACTTGAGACATTTCAGGTAAGGTAGGAGAGCAGCTCAGTACCAAGAAGGAAGATTCATAGGCTAGTAGGATCTTGTTACTCTTCTGCAATCACAGCATCTATGTATAAGGGCTGAAAAATACATACCTATTTTAAAAAGTAGCTTATATGTAAAGGAGATTTCAGCTCAGATAAACATTAAGTGTCATTCAATATCATTTAAAAGAGATTTATAAATAATATAAGAAAGAATTAATCTGCATGATAAACAATAATAATGCCATATTTATATACATTTTTATTAAAGTGTAATTGACATACAATATTATATTAGTTTCATGTATACAACATAGTCATTTGACATTTATATACCTTGGGATGTGATCACCACAATAAGTCTAATAATCATCTGTCACTGTACAAAGTTATTATAATATTATAGATTATATTCTCTCTGTCATACATTATACCCCTGTGACTTACTTATTTTATAAATGGAGTATGTGTCTCTTGTTCCCCTTCACCTTTTTTACCCATCCCTACCTCCCATCCCCTTCCCTCCTGGCAACCATCTGTTTGTTCTCTGTATCTATGAGTCTGTTTCTGTTTTGTTTTACTTGGTTAGTTGTTTTGTTCTTTTAGATTCTACATGTAAGTGAAATAATACAGCAGTTGTCTTTCTCTGTCTGGCTTATTTCACTTAGCATAATACCCTTTATGTTCATTCATGTCACAGATGGCAAGATTTCATTTTCTTTTATTACCAATTAATATTCCACTGTATATGTGTGTGTGTGTGTGTGTGTGTATCATATCTTCTTTATCTATTCATATATTGATGAATACCTAGGTTGCTTCCATATCTTGTCTACTTGTATGAGTAAATACTGCTGCAATGAGCATAGAGGGGTATGTAACTTTTCAAGTTATTTTCATTTTCTTAGGATAAATAACCAGTAGTGGAATTGCTGGGTCTTATGGTAGTTTAAATTTTTTGAGGAACCTCCCGACTATTTTCCATTGTGGCTACACCAACCGACAATACCACTAACAAAAGTTCTCTTTTCTCCACATCCTCCTCAGCATTATGTATAGTGTTTTAAAAGTGCTTCCACAAAAATGAACTTATTCCTCTTAAAAATTCTTTAATGTAGGTAAAGTAAAAGCTCTGTTTTACACATGAAGAAACTAAGATTCAAAGAGATTAAATGAAGTAGCAGCAATGACAAATAGCTAGTACATTGTTTGAAAAGAAGAAACTAAAAAGGCTTGCACTAAAGTGACAAAAATAAAAACTACCATTTGTTGAACACTTACTATGTATGTTCCAAGTCATTATGTTAAGCATCTGTATGGATATTATTGCATTATAAAATATTATTATTTCTAAAATCTCACAGATGAGTACCTACTAAAAAAATGAAAATAAAAGATAGACTTACAAAAAAATTTAACTAAGCAAAACAATGTAGTGCAGACGATGATGATGATAACTATTTGCTGAACAGTATTTGCCAGACATTGCACTAAACTCTTAATCTATATTTTATCAATTCTCACAACTACCAAACAAGGCAGATACTATTTATCTCATTTACACATGAAAAATATGAGGCACAGAGAGGTTAAGTGACTTACCTAAGATTGCACAGCTGGCAAGCAATGTAACATTGTAGTATATGTCATTTGATATCAAATATCTGGTTACATTGAATTTTTTACTCTTTAACTGATTATTTAACTGTCATGAAAATTCACCTATCATTAGACCTAACTATATAACTGGTATTTATTTGTATTTCCTATTACTCTTTTTAAACTATTGAAAATGAGTAGCCTTTCTCCTACCCTTGGATCAAATCTCAGACAGGCCTCTTATTTCTTCTATCCTTAAGTAAAGTCCTATAATCTTGTTAGTTCACAAATACAGTCCAAGTAGTTATTATAAATGTTCAAGAATAACCAAAACACCAAAATTGTTTTAATGTTAAAATCTTCCCACGACTTCCAACAAAGGCCTGCTGCAGTCTGGACATGTGCAAATTGGGAGTGAGGGCAATCAACCTTTCTTTCCCTCCTCTTCTCCTAGTGTATCAACTATGTGTTTTGACTTCTATCTCCACCAGAGTTGAAGTTGGAATGGGGAAAAGAGAAAATATACAAGGATGAGACAGTTCTTATATGACTATTATTGTAAGGTGGCTTTATGTTCTCTGAGACTGGATGATATGAACTTTGATTTTTCTTCCTATGGGACATTTTTAATGCTCTTTCAAAACCTCCATCCCTGTTAAAAGCCTCTTAACTCTAGTTCCCTTGATCTGCACAAATATGTTATTTTGGCAGTTAATTACACTCTCCTATAATAGCTCCTAGAATCCTGTAATACACCTCTACTTCCCTTCTTTTGAGGTTCCATCATTCCTCCAACTAGCATTATTGAATAGAATCTAGTAAAAATGTAATGCTGACTAAGGTAGACTGTCTTTGAAACTAATTTTAACATTTGTCCCTGATCCCACTTCACTTTTGCAATGTAACATTTCCACTCCTACCACAGAGAAATGGGGCCTATTTTCCTTCCTTTTGAAACTAGGATGGTCCCAATATAATGTAGCAGAAGTGATGTTGTGTGACTTCCAGGCCTAGACTTGAAGAGATCTTGCAGCTTCTGTTTTTATCCTTTTTGTAGTGAAGTCATCATGTAAATTAGTCCAGCTACTCTGCTGGAGAAAGAGGTCAGCCAGACCCCAGATGTTCCAGTCATGCCTGCTGAGGCCCCAGATATGGGAGTAAAGGCATTTTAGATCTCCCAGCAACAATGAGCAGAGACACTCCAGTCAACATAACAGACAAGCCATACTTGAGACCCACTCAAATTGTAGAACTGTAAGCAAATAGTTAATTATTTTTACTATAAGTGCCTGATTTTTAAAAGGCTATTTGGTTTACAGTAAGCACTTATGTATCCTTATCCCAGTATACTCTGAGACAGCAGACAGCTCTCTCCTTCATTCTGCTCCTGAAGCTATTGATCAATCTGCTTGTCAAATTCCCAAGTAGATTCAGATAGCAATCTAATAGAATCAAACATATATACACTTAATCTATTGCCCTTGAAAGCCTGGGCCTGATCCAAGAGAAATGAAGACATGTTCACATAAAGATCTGCATGTAGATGTTTAAAACAACTGTATTCATAATGGACAAAAACTGGGAACCAAAAAATTCATCAGTTGGTGAATAGAATAAATTCATCCATAAAACTACTGATGCATAAGTGAATCTCAAAAGCAACATTTTACATGAATTAAGGCAGATAGGAAAAGTAACATATTATATTATTTTATTTATATGACATTCTATAAAAGAAATATCTACAGGGACAAAGATCAAATCAGTGTTTGTTAGTGGCTGGGAGTATGGTGAAAGAAGTGACTAGTAAGAGACACCAGAGAAATTTGGGTAGTAATGATGTGGTGTTATTCACATAACTGTATACATTTGTCAAAGCTCATAGGATTGTACACCTAAAAAAAAGGTGACTTTTACTGTATGTATATCACAATAAACCTGAATTAATAAATAATGAATGAATGAATCCACTTATGCCTTTCAACTATATCAAGCTATCCCAATGGTTGGTCCATTAGACTTGAGTGGCAGAACCCCTACTCCAATCTCTTTGGATAGTAAAAGTTGGTAATCACAGCACAGCATAGCTCTCTCCAGATTAATTACCCTCAAAAATCAATCCAAACTTCCAAAAATCCAAATGTTTTATACTTTTAATGTAGGTAATCATCTAACATATTATTAGCTATTTCCTTTGAAAACTTGCATCTGCATTACCATAGCCATTGGAACATGTCCTCTATCCAAGACACATCGTTATCTTGGTGTCTCAGTTGAATCTTCTGATCTAATGCTCTTTTACATGTATTTATACATATTATTGTAATGTAACACTACATAAAGACACAATCATTTTCATGTCAATTGCTAGGAACTACTTACTTATCCATGTTTGCCACTTGAAAAACTCTAACTCTTTCCTAAAGATAAGAACTTTCATCTGTTATTATTTTCCACCTGCCTGAAGAACTTCTTTTTGCATTTCTTGCAGCACAGGTTAATCAGCAATGAATTCTCTTTGTTTTCTTTCATCTGAAAATGTGTTTGTTTTCAATATTGAAGAATATATTTTGCTGAGTATAGAATTCTGGGTTTTTTGTTGTTTGTTTTTTTTTTTTTTACTTTTGGCACTTTAAAGACATCGTCCCTCTGTTTTTTAGACTCATTGTTACTAATGAGGAGCTAGGAATCATTTGAATTGTTCCCCTGTATACAATGTGTCATTTTCCCCAGCTCTTTTTCAATATATTTTCTTCATATTTGGTTTTCAGCAGTTTAGATATGATATAACTAGGTGTGGCTTTTCTTACACTTAACTCTGCTTGGGGCTTTTTGAAACTCTTGATGCTGTACATTTCTTTTGCCAAATTAAGAACATTTCAGCCATTATTTCTTCAAATATCTTGTTCTGTTCCATTTTCTCTTCTTTCCTTCAGAGAGTCCAATTACATGATATTAGACATTTTGATATTGTACTCAGGCCCTTGAGACTGTTAAATTTTTAAATCTTTTCTCTTTATTCTTCAAGTTGCATAATCTCTATCATCTATCTTTGCGTTCATTAATTCTTTCTTCTATCTTATTCATTCTATGCTAATCCCATTCTGTGAATATTTTTATTTCAGGTATTATGTTTTTTCGTTCTATAATTATTATTTTTTATAGTTTCTATTTCCATGCTGAGATTTCTTTTCATTCATTATGAGAATATTGTTCTTTATATCCTTGGGCATAGTTATAATAGTGGCTTTAAAATCCTTATCTGATATTTCTAACATCTGAGTTTTCTTAGAGTGTCAGCTCTGATAATTGTCTTTTCTTTTTAAAGTTGTTCATGTTTCCTGTTTCTTCATCAAGTAATTATAGATTGTATTTTGGACATTGTAAATGATGTATTGTAGAGACTACATTCTGTTATTTTTCTCATAAAGTGCTGATAACTTTAATAGGCACTTAACTTGGCTGAACTCAAACTACAAACTCTCCTTAATTGACAGCAGCTCAAATCTCAGTACTGCCCTTTTAGTTTTAGTTGGCCTGCATACAAGGTCAGACAATTAATTTCACAAACTCATCCTAGAAAAAGTGTTACATACCTGATTGCTGAATATCACTACAGTCACCTTTGAAGTATTTTCCTTGGGAAGCTAAGCACCAACACCAGTGCCTAGTCCATTATCAAAGCAATTTTGGAACTCTTTTTCTGGAATGGCCATCAGAGCTGTTCTCATCCCCAAAATCTGACAATTAAGTTAGCAAACTTGCCACCATGCGCTTATGTTGGCAATACTGTACAAACAAGGTTATAAGACCCTACTGAGTTATTTATACAATGCTGCCAATGTAAGCGCCTAGTCCACCCTTCAAAGCAATTTTGGAACTCTTTCTCGAATGGCCATCAGAGCTGTTGGCAAGGTTATGATACCTTACCAAGTTACAATGGACTATCTACAGAGTAATGGGCAAAGTTAGGGAAAGCAAAAGAGATGCTAAGGCACCCAGAGATTAGCAGCAAAGGGAAGCTGTTGCTACTCTTTAAGCTGAATGAGCTATTGAAGTAAAAACTGTGACCAGGATCTCAGGATATCTAAAGTTATGTAGAAGGAACTGTCAGGCATGAGCTCTAGTTACAGGACTACTGCTACCATCAGAGATGATTCACTGAGGCATGGAAGAGGCAAGGAAGATTTGGCCTTTTTCTCCTCTGTCTCCCCCTCATTCTTTCCCACTGGCTGAATTAAACAAGAAGCAGTAAAGGGAGCACAGGAAATGGAGATCACAGGAGTCAGCATCCAGGAGAGTAGGGCAGAAAAGAGTGGATGAATTTGGCAAACTATAAATAACAAACACTCTTGCCCAAGATAGGGTTGCTAGATTTAGCAAATAAAAATACAAGATGCCCTGTTAAATTTAAATTTCGGGATTTTAAAATTAATTTTTAAAATTACACTTGACATACAATATTATATTGGTTTCAGGTGTACAGCACAGTGGTGAGCATTTTATATAACTTAGAAAATCCTCATTCAGATACATCTGATTCCCCTCTGATACCATGTATAATTATTACAATGTTATGGACTGTATACCTTATGCTGTACTTTACATCCCCATGACTATTTTATAACTATGAATTTGTACTTCTTGATTTCTTCTCCTTTTTCACCCATCCTTCAAGCCCTCCTCTGATCACCCCAACAAATAGGGTACCCATGGGATGCCACATAAGGTTATTGAAACATTATTGACTATATTCCCATGTTATACCCTATATTCCCATAACTATTACTTTATAAGCACCATGCTAAACTTCTCAATCCCTTCGTCTTATTTACCCTCCTTCCCCAACCCTCCTCTCGTCTGGCAACAAACTACATGTTTTCTATATCTATGAATCTGTTCTTGTTCTACTTGTTTATTTTTTCTTTGAATTTCATCTATAAGTGAAGTCAACTTTCATCTGTCTTCCTCTGTTTGATACTCCACTCATGACTGTTGATAGATATGTAGCTATTGCCATTTTATTAATCATAATTTTTGCTTTTTTTTTTTCTTCTTAAAAAGGTCCCTCTAACATTCTTCATGGTATAGGTTTGGTGGTGATGAACTCCTTTAACTTTTTCATGTCTCAAAAGCTCTTTATCTCTCCTTCAATTTTGAATGATAGCCTTGCTGGATACATTAATCTGGTTGTAGAACCTTGGTTTTCATCACATTGAATGTTTTTTGCCTTCTGGCCTGCAAAGTTTCTGTTGAGAAATCTGTGGGCAGTCACATAGGTGATGACTTTTAAGTTACTATTTGCCTTTCTCTTGCTGCTTTGAATATTATCTCTGTTTCTTTCACTTTTGCTATTTTAATTATGATGTGTTGCAGTGTAGGCCAGTTTGGGATCATCTTGTTTGGGACTCTCTGTCTTTCCTGGGCTTGTACGTCTATTTCTTTCACCATGTCAGAAAAATTTTCAGTCATTATTTCTTTAAGTAAGTTCTCGATCCCTTGCTATTTCTCTTCCCCTTCTGGTACTATGATGTGATAGATCTTGTTCCAAAGGAAACTTATATCTTCATTTATTTTGGGGTTGTTTTTTCTTTGTTGTTCTGATTGGATGTCTGCTACCTTTACCCCCAAGTCACTGATTTATACCTATGTTTTATCTAGTCTGGTGATTCCTTTTATTCTATTCTTCATTTCAGTTGTTATAATCTTTATCTCTGCCTGATCAAGCATAAAGAAAGATGGCCCTATGGCTTTCTTTATGCTTGCTATATCTCTGCTGAAATCATCACTAATTTCTCTGATCATTTTAATAATCATTGTATTGAGCTCTGTTTTTGGTAAGTTGTTTAACTCTATCCCATTTACTGTGATTTTCTGCTATTTGAGCTTACTTTGAGCTGTATTTCCTTATTTTCTCATTCTGAAAGCCTCTCTGTAGATATTCTGATCTTTAATTCAACACTCACTGCTGCAGTTCCTTTGGGCTTCACTGCTAATACTGGGAGGGCAGAGGCCTGGAAGGAGTGGTGACAAGAGGTCACACCTTCTTTTCCTGCTTGGAGCTGCTGGGCTGCACTGGGAGTGTGCGCTTACACCTTTCTGTTCTCAGATTGCCCCGCGGTCTCTGTCCTGAGCCTTGGAGTCAGTCCTGTATGCTGGCACCTTAGACTGAGCTGGTTGTGGACCAATAAGCATGCTCACAGTCTCCTCTCTCCTTCATCCCAGGCAGAAGTGAGGTTGGGCTTGTTTAGAAGTGTGGAGTGACCAGGGTTCACACCTTTGTTTTCGTCCTGTATCTGCGGGCTGTGGGCATTTTGGGCTCATGCTTTTCTCTTCTCGGTTTGCCTGAGGTCTCTTCCCTGAGCCTTGGAGTCAATTATCCTGTATGATGGTCCCTCAGACTGGACTGGTTGTGGGCTGAGAAATATGGCATGCAGCACCCTCTCTCCTTCTTCTTCCCAGGCCAGAGATAGGTCTGTACACTGCAGCTCCTCACCACCCTCCAGCTAACCACCCTCCTAACTCCCCCTCTTCTCAGAACTGGAGTGAAGTCAGTCTACTGCATTTCGTGCACCTGGTCTGCACCTCCTAGGGGCCAAAGTGAGGTCTGATTACGATGTATCATGGCTCTGCCTCTGGGCCTTTTTTTCTCTGTCCCACGTACAGAGTGGCATCCAGAATGCTCACCCACTGCCATTTTTCTCCTCCTTCCCCCAGTGGTAGAGTTCTAAGCAGGAACCTGTGCATGGCCCGTATCTCTGCACTTCCTTTTTTTCCCTCCTCTGCTTGCTTCTCTGCCCACCTGCAGGTATGTTGATGTGATAAACGGGTCTCTTAGCTGTGTTTGTGTATAGGGAATCCTTAGTTGAGTTACAGACGTTTTGTTTGTTTCAGTCTTCAGGGGAGTTTTTTAGGGGTCCCTCTCATGCCACCATTTCGTTCCTCCTCCTAAGTAATTTTCTTAGTGTAAGTATGTTAATGGGGTATACTTATAATAAAAAAAACCACTGTTTACTTAAAATTCAACTAGTGAGTGTCCTATATTTTCATGTGGCAATTTAGTCTAATTAGTAAATAAGAGAAACTTATTCTGAATCCAAGCCTAAGATCCAATTCCAGTAGTCTTTCTACTACCCCACAGTTTCTTTATATTTTACATGCTTACATTATACAAATGTATCTCCCTCATCATACAGGAAGTTTCTTGGGGAGGAGGACAATGTCTTATTCATCTATATATCTTTTATTTTTCATCTTTCCTAACCTCACTCCCAGAATTTTTCACTATCTTTTACATAGTAAGTACTTAATACACTTTTGTTGAACATGTTGAGTCCCTTATAAATATTTCATTGACTCTCATTTTTCATTATATGTATCTTCAGGATACATTTGTGCTAAAGTCATATATTGACTTAGATGAAAGTTTGATGTCAGGTTAGCTGTTGTAAGTATTCAGACTCCATTGTCTTCATTTTCATTTCTTCTTCTTAGAACTCCATGATGAACATGTAATAAAACTATTATCCAGCCATCTTGCTACTCAGATTTGAAGAGGTTTATCAGGTCAACACAGCCAAAACTGAAAAACAAAACAAAAGTAATTTTCAAATATAATTTGATTACTCAGTCATAAAAAAGAATGAAATCTTGACATTTGGATGGACATGAGGACTATTATCTTATGTGAAATAAGTTAATCACAGAATGACAATATGATATAATTTCATTTATATGTGGAATCTAAAATAAAACAAAACCAATCAACAAACAAAACAAAACAGAAACAAATTCACAGATACAGAGAACAACTGATGGTTCCAAAGCAGAGGGATGGATGGATGAAAAAGGGGAAGGGGATTAAGAAGTACAAATTTTCAGTTATAAAGTCATGGGAATCTAATGTATAGTATAGGGAATAGAGCAAACAATATCTTAATAACTACATATGGTGACAGATGGTTACTAGACTTCTGATCACTTTGTAAGGTACATAAGTATTGAATCATTATGTTGTACACCTGTAATTAATGTTAATTATAATTAAAAAATAAAACTTTAAAAGAACATAAAAAATGAATTTTGATCTTCATCAAAGTTTTAGTGGGGGTAAAACTCCTGGTTCTACTATGAAAAGACTTTCAAATCCAAGTGAGGTAAATCTACATTCCTGAGAATAAAAGTTTTCTTTCTTACTGATTTTTCTAAATTTCATTGTTTATTCTCTAATCCTGGAGCAGGTTCTCAATAAATCAGTTCATGCAAGATGATTTGCAGGATTACAGTATTTTATTGTTGAGCTTTGCTCAATACACACACACACACACACACACACACAAACTTAATGCACAATAATTTTGAGTAGGTAAGTCATAAATTACTTTACCTTTTTAAAAAAAATTTCTCTAATGGGATGTTTTGCAATAATGTTGAAAATCAACAAACTTCAACTATGAAAAATATGAAAAGAACCCTGTTGCCTTCAGGGCTCCTACAATTATGTACTTAGGCACTCAATTTGTATCTGTGTTGAGTGAATAAATATTTTTTAAAATGGGACTAAAATGAACACTAAAGTGTACAACTTAGCCATCATGTGCTAGCTAGTTCCTTGGTTCCAGAAAAGTAATTTTGCGATCTATGTTCCTTAAACTGTGACGAGATTTGTCTGAATAATATGTGATAATTGAAACTTCTGTGACTTAAAATTCTTCTCTCTAAAAAATAAAACTCTATTCAATGTTCTTCAGCAAAAAAGAAAATCTTGAGTTTAGGCCTATAATTCCAAAAGTTTCTAAATGACCCTTCCATATAATCTTTTCTAGTCATACAATTACCTAAGTTTCTTAAGTATTAAGCCATGCATTAAGTACTTTACATTCTTCATTCAATTTACTCTTCAACCAACCCTATAAGGTACTATAATGATTATTACAATTCTACACATGAGGACATTGACGCATAAAGAACTTATATAACTTGCTTAAGATCACACAGCAAGTAAGTTTTAGAGGTATAAATCAAATCTAAGTGTATCAGACTACTAAACAATGCTCTTAAGTTTTCCTAATTTCTGATTTCGTAATTTCTTTAACCTTACACCTCCAGCAGTAAAAAAAAAAATTATTATTATATATCTATTTCACCAGCTAACGTATTATGTATATTACAAAATAAGCAAAGATTGAAATTTCAAGAGGACAAGAAATATAAATAGAAGCACCAATACTTTTATCACATATCCCATGGATCATCTTTCACATGCTTTGTGTTCACTCTAGAGAATGTTAAGATAGATTCTGTAGAAATTGTTTAATGTTTTTAAAATGAAAATATTATTCACAGTTTTTAACAAATCTAGATACACTATGTTTGAACTCATGATTTCTTAGGCAAGGTCATTGTAACCTGATTCAGTAGGAACAGGAAGATAGAGTATTGAGTGAAAAGAGCAGCTGGAAGAGAAGGCCACAGAGAGAGCAGAAGATAAAACAGAGATGGAAGAAAATTTGTTGTTACTCAGCTATTAACTAAGTAATTTGTGTTTATATGCAAAATGAGGCTAATTAACATTTTAAAACTTAACAGTTTAGAATCCTCTTTACAGTAAAAACAAATAGTAATTATGAATATAAACATTGTTGATATAATATATAAATAATAAATATTATATACAGGATGCCAAAAAATGTATACACATTTTAAGCGATGTTGTGTATGTATTACTTCTCAAAGTTGAATTGAATTATAGTAGCAATGTGTAGTATGATGTTCACTCAAAAGATGGCATTGATCAAATGAATGCTAGCATCACCATGTGACAGGAAAGACAGTAAAAAAAAATGGTGGGAGTACAGCTGTTGTTTGAGGAGTGCAAGACAATTTTGAAGTGGTATTTGAAATTCTAGAATGTTGTTTGAGTTTCCCCCACGTTCTCAGACTTAACACCCTTGACTTCTACCTATGGGGGACTTTAAAGGATGTGGTGTGCTGCAGAAAATCAGCTACACTGGTGGTACTTTGGGAAGAAAGTGAAATGGCATGTGCAGCAATACGAGTGGACACTTTGGTTAATGTTGCTCAAGCAGTAATACACCATAATCAGAAGTTTCTGGACACTGATGGTAACCACTCTGAGCACCTCTTGTAATTGCAGAAGTCAAATGTTACTTGTTACCAGTATATATTGAGCATTACAATTTTAATAGTTTTTTTCCTTTCTTAAAATGTGTATACATTTTTAGGCACCCTCTGTATATAAACATAAATTATATAAAAAATAAAAAATAAACCACATTATGACCAAAAGCAGCCATTACTTAAATGGAAAATATGGTTAGAAAAAAATGTTAACCAAGAAATCAACCAATACTGAATCTATACTTTATTGTAGATTATATATTACTAGAAAGTGGATTAATTAAAAGCACATATATAAACACAGAAACTCTATCACGATTGTTTCACAAATCTGTCTGAAACTCTATCACGATTGTTTCACAAAGCTCTGTCTGAATTTTTTGGTTATTTATGTGGTCTGGTTTTCATAAGACCAACAAAACCTCTATCTCTGATGAATGAAGACTCATAAGAATATTACATATATCTGAATTAAATTTTTTGTTTTCTAATAACATTATTTTGCTAGTTGTTGACTCAATTATATTTTTCTTGGTCATTTTTCATTGTTTATGTTCTGGGAATGGGGTGGGAGAGGAATGGGTGGCAGAAAAGGCACCTCTAAACATCTAAGAATCTTAAAATTCTCTTCAGCCTTTCTCCGCAGACTTTTCATTTTTAGTCATCATTAAATTCCAGATTCACATCTTTTGAGGTTCCTTTGTAATTTGAAACAAGAAAGTTCAGACCAAAGAAAAGCCTGAAATCTCTCGGTAGGGAAGATAGGTTCTCAGATACATTATGTGTCCATAATAGCAGACTTGAGAATTTCCCAAGCTCTGAAGAAAAGACCAGCTATATTTCCTAAGAAATATCAGCTAACATAATTATCTATCTGATTAATGTAAATCTTAGCTTCAGTGCCTAAACTCTAATCTTTTATGACAAAGAATAAGGTTTTCCTCAAACCAGATATTTCCTATTCTCATTATAAACCTGTCTTCTTGATAAATAATATTTTTCAAAAAGCACCAGCTTTGAGGTTATCTGAAATGCAATTCCTCTGCTTTTTCCAAGGTTATAATAACTGTATGACAAGTTAAGTTTTTTAATGTCTAAATTTTTCTTAGGAAAAAGGCTCTGTGCCAAAAAAATTGCTTCAGTTCTTCAAATCAATGAAGCATAATCTAGTGAATTGTTAATTGAAACATACACAGAATATTTCATGTTTTTATTTTTTAAAAGTTTGTTCAGTGTTCCTTAAAACACTACCATTCACATAACATTAAACTTGGAATGTAAATACCAAAGTATGCCATTTACAACATTAGGGAATTAGATAAAAAGTTTATTTTATTATTCAGAGCAAGTAGAATACTGCATGTGTTCACGTACTCATTTCCTTGTACTCTGATTCTTTCTATAAAAAATTCAAGTGGTTACATAAAAATTTTAGTAACTACAATATAAAGATTGAGAGCCAGTAGTGGTAGATACTAAGCAAAACTATGTTTGCCATGGGTGATTGTCCTTTTATTATTGTTAAATTTCTTGGGGTGACATTGGTTAGTAAAAATTACATACGGTCCAGGTGTACAATTTTATAATATATGTCATCTATATATTATGATATGCGTCGATCATCCAGAGTCAGATCTCTTTCCATCACCATAGACTTGAGACCCTATGCCTTCTCCCCTCTCTCATTTCCCCTCATACCCTCAGATAACCACTAACCACTAAACTATTGATTGTGTCCATGAGGTTTTGTTTCTTTGTTGCTTCAGCTTTGTGTTATACATACGAGTGAAATCATATGGTTCTTGAGTTTTTCTGTCTGGCTTCTTTTACTTTGCATGATAGTCTCAAGGTCCATCCATGTTGTCATAAATGGTCCTATTTCATCCTTTCTATGGCTGAGTAATATTCCATTGTGTATGTATATGTACCACAACTTCCCTTATCCAGTCATCTATCAAAGAACACTTTGGATGTTTCCATGATTGGCCAGTGTGAATAGTGCTGCGATGAACACTGGAGCATATATATCTTTGCCGACTAAGGTTTTCAAATTTGGTGGGTAGATTCCCAGAAGTGGAATTGTCAGGTCATATGGTAACTGTATTATTAGTTTTTTGGGGAACCTCCATATCGTCCTCAATAGTGGTTGTACCAATATGCATTCCCACCAGGAATGTATGAGGGTTACATTTTCTCCATACCCTTTCTAACACTTGTTGTTTCTCGACTTGTTAGTAATAGACATTCTAAGAGGTCTGGGGTGGTATCACATTGGGGTTTTGATTTGCACTTCCCTAATAGCTAATAATGTTGAGCATTTTTTCTTATCTGTTGGCCATTTGTATATCTTCCTGGGAGAAGTTTCTGTTCAGTCCCTCTACCCACTTTTTAATTGGGTTGTTTTCTCTCTCTCGCTCTCTCTTTTTTTTTTTTTTTGTATATTTTAGATATTAGACCTTTATCAGATGGGTTGTTTGAAAATATTTTCTCCCATTCAGTTGGCTGTCTTTTTGCTTTGTTGATGGTTTCTTTTGCTGTGCAGAAGCTTGATGTAGTCCCATTTATTTATTTTTGCTTTTACTTATGTTTACTTTGATGTCAGATTCATGAAGTCCTCCTTGAGCCTGAGGTCTATAAGTTTAGTACCAATGTTTTCTTCTATATAGTTTATTGTTTTGGGTCTTATATGGAGGTCTTTAATCCATTTTGAATTAGTTTTAGTATATGGTGACAGTTCACAGTTCAGATTCATTCTTTTGCATGTTTTTTCAGTTTTCCTAGCACCACCTACTATAGAGGCTTCCTTTTCCCCATAGCATGTTTTTTGCCCCTTTATCAAAAATTATTTCTCCATATATTTGTGAATTTATTTCTGCATTTCAGTTCTGTTCCATTGGTCTGAGTCTCTGTTTTTCTGCCAATACCAAGTTGTTTTGATTATTGATGCTTTGTAATATAAATTAAAGCTGGGCAGTGTAATACCACCAGCCTTATTCTTTTTATGTAGTATTGCTTTGGCAATTCCAGGTCTTTTATGGTTCCATATAAATCTGATAATTTTTAAAATCTATTTCGTGAAAGTATGATTGTGGGATTTGGGTGGGAATTGCAATTAAATCTGGAAATTGCTTTGGGTTATATGGCCATTTTAACAATGTTGTCTTCCTATCCATAAACATGGAATATTTTTTTATTTCTTGTGTTGTCTTTGGTTTCTTTCAAAAGTGTCTTATAGTTTTCCACGTATAAGTCTGTCACATCCTTTGTTCATTCCCAGGTATTTCATTCTCTTGGTTGTGACAGCAAAAGGAATTGACTCTCATATCTTTTTCTGAAGATTCGTATATACATACATACATATATATATATATATATATATATATATATATATATATGTAGGAATGCTGTTGATTTTTGTACATTGATTTTGTATCCTGTGACTTTACTGTATTTGTTTATTGTTTCTAATAGTTTCCTGGTGAGTCTTTGGAATTTTCTATATAAAGGATCATGTCATCTGCAAATAGTGACAATTTGACCTCTTCTCTCCCAATTTGGATATTTTTTATTCCCTTCTCTTGCCTGATTGCTCTGGTTAGAACTACCAGTACTATATTGAATAGCAGTGGTGACGGTGCATCCCTGCCTTGTTCCTGATTTTAGGAGAATGGGCTTCAGCTTTTCCCCATTCAGTATGATATTAGCTGAGGTTTTGTCATATGCAGTCTTTATTTAGTTGAGGTACTTTTCTTCTATATGCATTTTATTCAGTGTTTTGATCATAAAGGGATGTTGTATCTTGTCAAATGCTGTTTCTGCATCAATTGATATGAATGTATGGTTTTTAATCTTTTGTTTTGTTTATGTGGTGTATTACATTCATTGATTTTCATCTGTTGAACCATCCTTGTACCCCTGGGATGAATCCCACTTGATCATGGTGTATAATCTTTTTGAAGCATTTTTGTTTTCTATTTGCTAATATTTTGTTTAGTTATTTTGCATCTGTGTTCGTCAGAGATATTGGTCTATAGTTTTCTTTCCTTGTGTTGTCTTTACTAGGCTTTGGTATTAGGGCAATGTTGGCCTTGTAGAATCAGTTGCGAAGTATTGCCTCATCTTCAAGTTTCTGAAAGAGTCTGAGGAGGATAGGTCTTAATTCTTTCAATGCTTGGTAAAATTCATTGGTGAGCCTGTCTGGTCTGAGACATTTGCCTTTTGGAATATTTTATATGATTGTTTTAATTTCTTTAGTATTGACTTGTCTATTTAGGTTATCCAGTTATTCTTGGTAGACTATATGGAGAAATTTGTCCATTTTATCTAGGTTGTTAAATTTAGAGGCATAAAGCCATTCATAATAATTTCTTATGATCCTTTGTATTTCTGTGGTATGAGTCATAATTCATCCCTTTTTATTTCTATATTTTAATTTTGGATACCTGTATTTTTTCCTTTTGTCCTTTGGTTAGTCTAGCCAGAGGTTTGTCTTTTTTTTTTTTTTTTTTGACTTTTTCAAAGAACCAGCTCTTTGTTGCATTAATTTTTCCTATTATATTTGTGTTCCTGATTTTCTTTAGCTCTGTTCTAATTTTTATTATTTTTTTCTTTGTGTTGATTTTGTTTTCTGCTCTTCTTTTTCTAATTCTTTAAGATAGGATGTTAGGATGTTTTCTTGTGATTTTTCTTATTTCTTAAGATAGGCCTGTAATGATATATATTTCCCCATTTTCACTGCTTTTGCTGCATCCCAATAATTTTGATATGTTGTATACTCATTGTAATTAGTTTCTATATATTGTTAAATCTCTTATTTGTTCTTTGCCCCAGTCACATTTTTAACAATAGGATGTTGTTTAATCTGTGTATATGTGATTTTTTTCTGTTTTCTTTTTGCAGTTGATCTCCAATTTCAAAGCTTTGTGATCTGAGAATACACTTGGTATGATTTTAATCCTCTTGAATTTGCTGAGTCTGGTTTTTTGTCCCAGCATATGGTCTACTCTTGAGAATGCTCCATGTGCACTAGAAAAGTTTTTTTTTTTTTTTGTCAGATAAAGTGTCCTATAAATATCAATTAAGTCCAATTGCTATAATGTGTCATTTAAAGTTGATATTTCCTTATTTCTTTTCTGTTCGAATGATCTGTCCATGGCTGTTAATTATTAACAGGGTGTTTAGGTCCCTTACTAATTGTGTTTGCCAGTTTCTCTTTTTGGATCTATTAGTAGTTGCTTTGTATGTTTTGGTGCTTCCTGATTGAGGGCATATACATTAATTAGTCATAAGTCTTTTCGTTGTTGTATTGTCCCTTTTATCAATATGAAGTGTCCATCTTTGTCTCTTGTTATCTTTTTTAATCTTAAGTTTGTTTCATCAAATACCATTATGGTAACTGCTTTTCTCTGGATGCCATTTGTTTGGAGTATTTTTTTCCCCGTCCTTTCACTCTGACTCTATTTGTCTTTGTGGCTTAAGTGTGTCTCTTGGAGACAGCATATGGATGGGTTTTGTTTTTAAATCCAGTCTGCTACTCTGTGTCTTTTTATTGGTGAGTTCAGTCCATTTACATTTAGAAGGATGATTGATATGGGGATTTCCTATGGCCATTACTTCTTCTCCCTTTTCTCTTTAATTTCTTTTTTTGTTGTCTCAATTCTATTTTGTTTATTCTGATGTTTTGTTTCAGGTCCAAGAGCCTTCTTAATATTTCATGAAATGCCAGCATGCTAGAGAATTCCCTCAGCTTCTGTATGTCTGAGAAGGTCTTTATTTCTCCTTCATATATAAAGGGTAATTTTGTTGGATAATTTATTCTTGGCTGGAAATTTCTCTCTTTTAACATTTTGAATATTTGATTCTACTCCCTCCTGGCTTGTAGAGTTTCTGCTGAAAAGTCTGATGACAGCCTGGTAGGTTTTCCTCTAAAGGTTATAGTTTTATTCCCCTGGTTTTCTTGAGAATTCTCTCTTTGTCTCTGATTTGTGACATCTTCAGTATAATGTGTCTTGGAGAAGATCTGCTAGGATCCAGGTAGCTAGGGGACCTATTTTCTTCTTGAATTTGTGGTTCTAGATTTTTCCATAGGTTTAGAAAGTTCTCATCCACTATTTGTATAAGTTTGCTCTCTGTAGAAATTTCTTCTGCCCCTTCTTCTAAGCCTATTATTCTAACATTGCTTTTTCTAATCGAGTCAGTTAGTTCTTGTAGAGCTTTTTCAGTCCTTTTGATTCTGAAGTCCCTATCTTCTTGCTGTGTTGTTTTTATGTTCTGATGTTCAATATCACTAATTCTTTCTTCCATGTGGTTGGCCCTGTTTCCTATGACAGTTATTTCATTTCTCACTTGTTTTATTGCCTTATTTATCTCTTGAATTTCCATCTGATTGTATCTTATAATTTCAATTTCTTTGTTAAATTATTTCTTTTTTTCATGAATTTCCCTTCTGAGATCATTCATCTCAGCTCACGTGGTCTGCCAATATGTTTTAATTTCTCTGAGAGCCTTTAGAACTGCAGCCTTGTGTTCTCTGTCACTTAGTTCATAAATTTCTAGATATATAAGATTTTTTTCCTGGAGATTTTTCATCTTCTTTCTGAGTGGCTTTGAATCCTGTGTTTTACCCAAAACCGTGTTTCAGCATTTCAGCATTTCCTCAGCAGGTAGCTGCTCTCAGTTTCAAGCACCGAGTGCTGCAGTGCTGCAGCTGGCGGACCTATTCCCATCTAGGGCAGTACATATTCTTTCTTTACCCTCTGTGCCACCCATGGTGCGGCTCCCTAACACGCTGCTGCTAGGTCCAACTGTCCACTGTTTTACAGGGTTTAAGCCAGTCTTGCCTCCACTTTTGTCACCATTTGGCCTCCCTCACACCTGGTATCGTGCTTCTCCTCATCCAGTGTTCTCAATTCCTTCCCAGTTCCTTCAGTTAGCCAAGATCAGGTCAGGTCTCGATCTGTCTCTGCTTCCTCCCTTCTCTCCCATTCACCTGCTTTTCTCTAACCTTCAGGTGTTTTCCTGCAATGCATGGATCCCTCAGCTGTCACTGGGCTACTCAAGTTTTTCCATGTTGGATCTCTGCCAGTCATTCTACTGTATTTTCTAGGAGAGGTTTCAGGGATCCCCTCTGTGGATGCCACCTTGCTGAGGTCTCTCCTATAGAAACTTTTCAGCCACTACTACCAATCTTCAAATTCATAGGTGACAGCCTCAATTCAAATCTCTATTTGCTACTGAAGTTCTCTGTTTTCAAAGAAAAACTAAAAGGAAAGTACTTCGAAGTTAAAAAAAAAATACTAGTAATTTAATTAAAGTGGAAGTGGAGAATGACAGTTAAAATATTTTATATAGACCAATATAAACTTTAAATAAGGAAAGAGATAAAATTAATGCACATTCAAGATTATCATTGAAATAGACTTAATATGGTGTCAGCATTTTTAAATAGCAATCTGCATTGATGGTTTGAGTTGATTCAAAATTTTGAAATTGTTATGTATAATAACACTTTTCTTGAAATTCCCTTGGCTTTTATCCTTAGTCCATCTTTCCTTCCTTCCTTTTTTCCTTTCTTGTTTTTCATTTTTCAATTACATTTGACATACAGTAATATATTGGTTTCAGGTGTACAGCAGTGATAAGTCATTTATATAACTGACTAAATCCTCATTCTGATACATCTGTTTCCCCTCTGACACCATACATAGTTATTACATTGTTACTGAATATATGCCCTATTCTGCACTTTACATCCCCATGACTATTCTGTCACTATGAATTTGTAGTTCTTGGTTTAACCCTTTTTACCCACCCCTGTATCCTTCCTTCCATCACCCTAACAAATCTAGTACCCATTTCTTACCACACAAAGTTACTACAACTTTATGGACTATATTACCATGTTATATTCTACATCCTCATGATTATTGATTTGTAACAACCAAACTAAACTTCTCAATCCCTTTCCTTTATTTTACCCACTCTCCCATCTCTCCTCCCATCTTAAAAGTTCCTCTAACATTCTTTGTAATACTGGTTTGGTGGTAGTGAACTCCCTTCGTTTTTTCTTATCTGAGAAGCTTTTTATCTGTCCTTCAATTTTGAATGCTAGCCTTGCTGGATACACTATTCTTGGTTGTAGACCCTTGGTTTTCATTACATTGAGTATTTTCTGCCATCCCATTCTGGCCTGCAATGTTTCTGATTAGCAATCAGTTAAGAGTTGAATGGGTCTCTTTCCCTTTTTAACTTACTAGTTGCATTTCTCTTCCTGCTTTTAAAATTTTTTCTTTTCCTCTAGCTTTTGCCATTTTAATTATGATGTGCCTTAGTGTGTTTCTGTTTGGGTTCATTTTGCTTGAGACTCTCTGTGTTTCTTGGGTTTGTATGTCTATTTCCTTCACCAGGTTAGAAAATTTTTCAGTCATTATTTCTTCAAATAATTTCTCAATCCCTTGCTTTTCCTCTGTACCTTCTGATTGACCTATGATGCAAATGTTGTTAGGCTTAATGTTGTCCCAGAGAAATTTCATACCATTCTCATATTTTGGATTCTTTTTTTCTATTTGTTGTTTTGGTTGGGCGTTTTCTGCTGGCTTTTCTTGCAAATCACTGCTTTGCACTTCTGCTTCATCTAGTCTGGTGACTCCTTTTATTCCATTCTTCATTTCAGTTACTGTGATCTTTGTCTCTGCCAGGTCCCTTATGATGGTTTGTATGTTTTCCTTTATGCTTGCCATCTCTCTGCCAAAATTATACTTAAGTTCCCTGAGCATTTTTATAAACATTGTTTTGAGCTCTGTCTCTGATGCATTGCTTGTCTCCATCTTGTTTACTTTGATTTTCTGTTGTTTGGATTTATTTTGAACTCCCTTTATTTGGTTTCTCATTCTGGCAGCTGCTCTGTTCAGATATTCTGCTCCTTAACCCAACACTTAGTACTGAAAGTTTCTCTGTTGTTCACTGCTGATGCTGAGTGGACAGAGGTTCAGAGGGTAGAGGCAGGGAGAGGCAGCTAGGATTCACATCTTTATTTTCTTCTTGGGCCTATGGACCATGCAGGTAGTATGGGCATAATTACACGTTTCTGTTCTTGGTTTGCCCCAAGGAATCTGCTCTGAGCCTTGGAGTTAGTCCTATATGCTGGTCTCTCAGGTCATGCTGGTTGTGGGCTGAGAAACATGTGCACAGTCCCCTCTCTCCTTTCTCCTTCTTAGCTGGAGAAAGGTTATGTGGCTCCACACCATCCTCCTTGCTCTCCCTCCTCTTGGAACCAGAGTGAAGTCAGAATGCTGTGTCTTATGCACCCAGTCTGCATCTCCTGGGGACCAAAGGGAGGTCTGGTTGCAATGTCTCATGGCTCCCATGTCTGGGCCTCTTTTTCTTTGTCCTGTGGACAGAGTGAGGTCTGGAATGCTCCCCCTCTGCCTTTCACCCCCCACCCCCATCCCCACTGCATTGAGTTCTAAGCTGGGATGTGCACATGGCTCGCATCCCTGAACTTTCCCTTTTTTCTCCTCTTTTTGCTTCACTGCCCACCTGTGGGTACTTGGATGTGACAAGCAGATTTCTTAGTTGTGTTTGTGCAATGGGTAGGGAGTTCCTAGTTGAGTTATAGATGTTTCATTTGTTGTAATCTCCAGGGGAGTTTTTTCAGGGATCCCTCTCATGCCACCATTTTGCTGCCCCCCTCCCTTATTTTTTCTAATTCTACTTGCTCTTCCTGAGAAATTTTTAATATTGTCATAATTTTAACTATACCCACATGCTGTTGAGTACCAAATCTGGGCATTTAACAGAAGCTTCACACTCATATCCAATTATCTCCTAAAATCTCCACTGGATATGTCATAGATTTCCTCAAGTTCAACTTGTCCAAAACTAAACTCATGATACCTTACCTTATACATACTTCTCCTCTTATAAATACTTAATTGTTGGCACCCCATCCACCAGATCACCTATGGTAGGAACTCTGGATAATCCCTATCCCTCATCCTCTGGCATTCAATCAATGATCAAGTTTTGTTCATCTAACTTCCTAAACATTTTTTACTTTTACTTTCCTTCTACTACCTAAGTGCAGACCCTCATTTTTCTCCCCTGGAACAATGGTTTCCTACATCGTTTCTGCCATCAATTTTGTCCCCCTATAATTTGTCTTACACTGAGTTCTGAAATGCTACCATTGTGTTCTAAAATGCAAAGACATCAAGATCATTGGTATAATTAAAACCCTTAATGATTTCCCAAAGATCTGTGTATTACTTCCCAAAGTGTGATCTTCAGAACTCTAGTTCCAAAAGATGATCTTTCATAAGTGTTTCATGGTCAGAAGTGTACATATTCTTATTTTGAAGAATCACAATGCATATTAGCATATTTGACTTTCCAGATCTTTTCTACATTAGAAAAATCTTTAATTCAATGTTTTCCAAACTTTGTCCCTACAGGATTCTCCTGCTAGGAATAAATTATACCATTAAATATCTGCTAGGAAACCTCTTTAACATGTTACATGAATCCTTGTGTGATCTGGACTCCACTAACTCTTTAGCCATCATTTCTCCCCACTCCTCGCATCCTACTTTGTTCTCTAGTACCACCGAAGCATTGTCTGTCAGTCCTTGGTCCTAGTTCAAGCTGCTGCTTCTTCCTTCTATCCTTCTTCCACGTTTCAAAAGCCACTTCCTGCAGAAAACCTTGCCTAACTCCTCCTATGTGCTTCAACAGCCCATTATGCTTGCCTATTTCATTACATTTACCAGATTGTTACTAAGTGTAACTATTTATGACTCTCTCTCCCCTACTATACTACTGTATGAGCCTCTTGAAGGCACTGATTACATTATATTCACCTTTGTATCCTCAGCATAACCATATTCTTGGCATTTAGTAGGACTGAAATGAAATACAATAAATAGTGCCTGGCCCATGTATAACAGCAGGTACCCATAAATCCCATACATATTAGTTCAATCAGAAACAGGTTTCCCTTCAACCATAAAGCACTTATTTGTAGGTCTCTGAATATAAATTAATTCTTTTAATGATGACTTTCATCTGATGCACTCAATAAATTCTTTATAATCATCACTGCAGATCTCAGACATTTGTGTCCCTTTTACTGCTCTGATAGCACATATGATATTGTTGTTCTACAAATCTCTAGAGTTGTGGCCTTTCATTCAGTCTCTTTTCCAGCTAAATGTTCCAGATACATAGAACCGAGTAGGCATATGAAAGAGGATGTGGTTTAGGAGTCCCTGGACTTGTTCATGAAAGGATATAGTGAGGTAAATTAATGTTGACACAGTGCTGTCAAAATAGTGCACTGGTCAAGAAAATAATCACAGGCAGCATATGTGCTGGTTGGACAGGAGCAGAGCATTCCAGCTGGTTGTTAAGCTGAACTTTTTAAACATACAGATTTTCAGAATAGAGAAAATGGAAAATCTGGTATCCAAGCTATTCTTAACTCTCTGAGAGATCATCTGAAGTTGTTGCTTTTAAGCTCCTAGGAATCCTGACTGGTAAATATAGATTATTTCATTGTAAGGTGAATCATGCTCTTAATATTGTGTGGATGTTTACTAAGAATTATGCCAAAGTATCTTTTTTCCTTATAATTCTGTTCCCTTTTACTTTTCATACATCACTTATCATTTCTATTACATTTTTGCTGAAAAATTAAACCCCTACTTACCTGTGGGTCTGTTGAGAATTGATGTTTTTGGATCCTTTAATATTTCTGGATGAATCAGCCATTAATTTGAACATTTCTTGCAATCTTTAATAGATTTATTCTACTATGAAATAGAATTATCTGCTGAAAAGGGCACCTCAGTTACTCTATACAATTGTGTGGGCAGGGGTTGCATCTCTGGTCCAAAGGCATACGATTTCTGAATCTCCTTACACAGCAATCAGATGTGCTAACTTTCATCATGGCATTACTTATACAGTCTAAAACAGACTGCTGTATGTTCTGATAAGGACACTCTGGGAGAATTCTAACTCTACAAATTCCAAAAATGTGGGAGGATAATAAAAATTGAGCATCACTGGCTCTAGGTCCCTGAGACATAAAAAATGCTCATAAGATTATAGGGGGAGCCCTCAGTTTGATCACCTGGCCATAAGTTGTAGCTCTATAGCCTGGCTGGTCTTTTCTAGACTAGAAATTGGCAAGGATTTATTAAGAAAAAAGTTGTTTTTTTCTTGATGAAGCAGCAGAGAGAAAAGCATAATAGGCATCAAAGGGGAGAAATAGTAATATTCTCCTCTTCCTCTTTTTTTCAATTCTTCCTCTTTTGTCTTTAATGTCAATGGGATTCTGATGACACTACCAATGCCTTCACATTGTATGTACTCAGTTCCTTTTATATGCAACTCATTTTTTACTTAGTTATTTTGATATCAGCTCCAATTCTACACCAAAAATATTTATATTTCCCATATAATAACAGAAATCTTTCTGAGATGGAAGATTTATGTAAATGTATATAAGTACATAGTTTCACCTTTTTGTTTGGGGTATTTTTTATTTTTATTTTTTGCTATCCATATTGTAATATTATTATAATTCTGTTATAATTCCCATTTTTTTATTTTAGTCATTATCATTTTATATAACTTTCTTAACCCTGGAATTTCCAGAACTCATTTCCATTCCAAGATGTTAGGTTTCTTTTTAAGTAAAGTCCCATTGTATCTCCTCTGGTATTCCCCCCACAAATATAAACACACTTTGAATGATTATAAAGTTAGCATTTACTAACATTTATTTTCAAAATTTAAAAGAATCTACAGAAGTGAATAATTTTTTTGTCAACACCTGTTTTCAAACTGATAACCATTCTGGTCTCGGCATTTCTGGCAACGTGAAGCAATGGAATCACAAACATCAAGAGTCATTTTGTTTGGTATTTGTGAACATTTTTGTTCAATATTTTTGTTCAATGCCTGTCTTCAATTTGTCAACTGTTGTTGGTTTTGTACCATAAACTTTATCTTTTATGTATCTCTTTAAAAAAAAGGTCTAGTGGTATAAGTTCTGGTAAACACAGTAGGTATTTCACATTCACCAGACTTTACTCATTATTTCAAATCAGCTAAATCTGAAAAGAAGAGAAAATTCAGTGAGTTACTAGCTGTTAAAGCATGTATACATTTTTTGGGGGGACCCTGTAAGTTTAAACTGGTTTATTTCTCTGACCTCATTCTCACTAACAATGCGTCCCAATTTAGGTAACCAATAGCCTGCATTATTATGCTTTTTGCCTTCTTGGAGTTTAGATAAGAAATAATATGTTTAATAGAATAAAGATGACATTATTCTGACTCCTATGGCACTCAGCCAGGCATCTTGATATAACAGGCTTATTCTTACTCTTTGTCAATGGCTTAAAAAGTATTGCCCAAATCAGTGGAAGCCAGACTTTAAATGATATACATTATTTCATATCAAAAATGCCTCAGAGCCCAAATAAGTAGCAACCTATATTCTCTTCTTTTGTTTAGCGATTTTAGGAAGAAAAAATTATTTAGTACAGTTGATATAATCTACTTTTTATAGAAAGCAGTATGGCTTGTGATTCTATTACACCTAATGTTTATCTATTTTCTCCCAGTGTTTGATGTCAGATTGCAGGATCTTGCTTTTGCCTTTTTGCCCTGATTTATTTGGTGCTTTTTTTTTTTTTTTTAATGGGCTTTGAAGGTGTGTATCTAATACCTAGAGTGGGGCAACTTGATACTGTGGGAAACCTGTTGGATTAGCAACCTAAGAGATCTAGGTTCTAATCTTGGCTCTGTTATTAAGTAGTTATAATTTTGGATAGGCTAATCAAATTGTCAAGACTTGAATTGTTTCATCTGTACAATGAAGGAGTTACATTTGGATTTATTACATCTTTATGTATTCCAAATCTCTCACTATATGTGCATGTTTAAAAGTTCCTTCCTTTGAACTATTCCTATGGGAAGACTGAACAGAGACTGCCAATGCAACTTGACTTATGAGCCTCTGAAAGATCCATCTTGCAAGAGCTTCCACAGACCTCTGACTTCTCTTTCATCTGGCTTTAAATTCCTTCTTAAAGACAATTAGCATGTGTGGTAGTCGAGGAAGAGGTATAGTCTCTAGAAAGGCCTGAATAACTAGTACATACATTTTTTCCCCTGGGTATGGTTCACTTGCTGTGTCCCTTTATTGGGTATTACCTTCTTAAATCACTGAGGCAACCATTTGGAATTTGAAGGTGTGAAGGGCAAAATAATAAACATATTTTGCCTAAGGACTATCAAATTTACATAGGACTTTTATGTCTAATCTCAATGAAGAAGCAAGCAAATGAGGAAAGATGGCAGTAAATGGTCATTGACAAATGCCACTTGAAAGATAATACAAGGGAGGAAGATGGCAGATTAGGTGGACGCTGCATTTACAACCTCCCAGACCACATCAAGGTTGCAGACAGAAAGGGGAACAGTCAAATTTGGGTAACATCAGAGGGCTAACTGAGCAGAATCCCAACAGCTGAGGATATAGAGAAGGAAGCCCAATTGAGACCGGTAGGAAAATAGGGTGTTCTCAAACCTACAGATAGTGAGGGAGTTCTGAGAGGGAAAACTTGGTTGCGGGGTTGGGGGTGGAGTCCCACAGAAGGGGGAGGAGTATTGAGCTCACGTTGCCCCTCCCCCCAAGCCCAGGAGCTCTATGCTGGAGAGAGGAAAACTCCTTACATCTGGCAATTAAAATCATCCAAAATTCTGCCTACCTGTGTGAGTGAAATAGAGGTCGACTGGAAGTCCAGGTGCTTTCCTGTGAGGTGCGAATGTGGGCTTGGCCACTTGCCACATTCACCTGTTGTTCACTGGGGGGAAGGGAACAGGGCTGGCATCAGAGTCACACCAGGAAGGACTGAGCTCTGGTGTTTCAAAGTGGGAGCCAGAGGGTTCCATTGTTTAAGCACAAAGCATGCCACACATATGGCACATAGAAGGGCATCATTTTCTTCTTTATTAAACCCTCTCCTGAAAAGACCAACTCTAAGACGTCACTGGTCTAACAAAATCCATGCATGCTCACTACACACCTGAAAATCATGCTCAACACAGCTTAAACTACATCCCCCAGGGTGCTCTAGGCTGCCACCTGCCCAGACCCACCCTAACAGCTGCACTGAAGCCAAGCAGCAGCAGCAAAAAAAAGCCTTGGACCTCTTAAAAAAGAAAAAAAAAAAAAAAAAAAAAAAAAGGATCCTTTCCACACAAAAAACATAAAGACACCCAAGAATTTTGTCCAGATTACCTAGAGCTGTGCCCTGCATACCCAGTAAGGCACTCAGGGTAGCAGAGAGATCAGCCTTGTCCTAGTGTCTTCTGTTTGTTTGTTGTTGCTCTTTTTTTTTTTTTCAATCTGAAGCAGGAAAGGCTATCAACAACTCACTGAGGAAAGGTCAGTGCTACTCTGCTGCTCCCTCTGATGCTCCCCTGCACAGCTAAGAGTGAGACATAAGTGAAAAACCACTGGGCTCTCCAAAGTATTTTCTTTGTTTTCTTCTTTTTCATTCTTTCTGTGATTTTCTTTTATCATTACTCTTTCTTAATTTTTATTTTTATACCTATAGCTTTAATTTTTAAATTAAAAAAATTTTTAATTAATATTACCATTTGCTCTAATTTTTTTTCTTTCTCTTTCAAAGTATGATCAGGCACACTGGCAATGTGCCCAATCCAACACAATTGGCCCACCCAACTAGTGGGGAAACACATTCTTGTAGCCAGCGGTTCTCAACCTGGGGGTCGCGACCCCTTTGGGGGTCAAACGACCTTTCACAGGGGTCGCCTAAGACCATCAGAAAACACATATCAGATATTTATGTTACGATTAATAACAGTAGAAAAATTACAGTTATGAAGTAGCAACAAAAATAATTTTATGGGGGTCACCACAACATGAGGAAATGTATTAAAGGGTTGCGGCAGTAGGAAGGTTGAGAAGCACTGTGTAGACATTTGCAGGAGCAGCTGTCTGTGACTTACCAGAGAGCTTTGGGTGCCTTTCTAGTACCCCTCCAGGGCAAATAAAAGTATGCTGCAAGTGACAAATTGAAGGACCCACAGCAAAAGAGATGGGGAGAAAAATAACAAAAGAAAATTATTGGTTTTTTGTTCTAAGTAAATTTATTTTTCTTTTTTCACTTACTCTCTTACCTTCTACCATGGGGTTTTCACAAAACATTTTTTTTCTTTTTAATTTTACTTTTCTGTCTTTTTTCTTTTCATGTTTAACCCTTTTTCATGATTTACTTCATTTGTATTTCATGTCTTTTATTTTTAAATTTTTATTTTTCTTAAATGTTTTCTATATACTTTTTATTTTTTAAGTTCCAGTTTATTTTTTAATCCTTGAATTTTATTATTTTCTTAATTTTATTAATAATAATAATAATTTCCCATCTTTTCTTTCAAAGTTCACACAGGCACTCTGAAGTGTGGCCTTGCCCACATAAAAAATTTGGGAGGCTGGGTGATTAGTCACACCCTATTAGCAGGGGAAGACTTTCTATAGGTATTTTCCAGGAGTGGCTGTCTGAGATTGCTTGGGAAATTTCCAGTGCTACTCTGCCACCACTCCCTACCCCTAGGGCAGCTAACAGTGTGCTATGAGTGGCAGAACCTGATGCTCCCAGAAAATGTTTTTCTTTGTTGTTTGGTTTTTTTTTTTATATATATATTTGTGTGTGTGTGTGTCTTTTTCTTTTCCAAAAGTGAACACAGGCCACCTAAAGACTTGCCCTGTAAACACAAAAGCACTCTAGGTAGGTGAGTGATCAGCTCCTCCTTACTAATGGGGGAAGAATTTCTTGTGAACTTCAGCAAGAGCGGCTGTCTGCAGCAGACTAGGAAGCTTTCAATGTTACTCTGCCACTCCCTTAGACAGTTAATCATATGCTGTGAGGAACATATCATTCAACTACAACTGAAGAATACACAGAATACACTCAAGGAAAATTCTAGATTACAAACATAGAAGATTGAAGAGTTTACTTCATTAAACAACACAGGACAAATACTCAATAAGGCCAGCAAGCAAACACTAAGAGACACAGGAGATATACCTACTACATAGAGGTAATCACAGAGAAGAAACCAGAATGAGAAAATAGAAAAACACATCCCAAATAAAGGAACAAAAAACTCCACAGAAATAGAGCTAAATGAAATGGAGACAATGAACCTACCAGAGCAAGAGTTTGGAAAACAGGTTATAAGGGTGTTTAAAAACTTACTGAAAATTAACAGAGATAGCAACCATAAAGAAAGACATTAAAACCATAAATAACAACCAATCAGAGATGAAGAATACAATAATTGAAAAGAAGACTACACTAGAAGGAATCAACAACAGGTTGGGTGAAGCAGAAAACTGAATCAGCAATATGGAAGACAAGGTAGCAGAAAATACCCATATGGAAAAGCAAAGAGAAAAAAAGAATATTAAAAACATGAGGATAGCCTGAGAGACCTCTGGGACAACATTAAGCATAACAACGTTTGGATCATAGGGGTACCAGAGGACGAGAGAAAGGAATCAAGAATCTGTTTAAAAAAATAATGACTGAATACTTTCCTAACCTGGCAAAAGAAATAGACATATAAACCCAAGAAGCACAGAGTACCAATCCAGATGAATCCAAACAGGCTTACACCAAGATACATCATAATTAAAATGACAAATGTTAAAGACAAAGAGCAAATCCTAAAAGCAGCAAGAGAAAGACAACAATTTACCTACAAGGGATCTCCCATAAGACTATCAGCACATTTCTCAATAGAAACCTTGCAGGCTAGAAAAGAACGGCAGGAAATACTCAAAGTGATGAAAAACAAGGGCCTACAAGCAAGACTACTCTATCTAGCAAGGCTATCTTTTAAAATTGAAGGAATGATAAAGAACTTACCAGATAAGAAAAAGCTAAAGGAATAGACTACTACCAGGCCAGCAATACAAGAAATGCTTTAAGTAGAAGAAAGGTGAAAACAAGCAAACAGAAGAAAATAAAAAACATAAATAATAACATGGCATTGACTATGTATGTACTTATCAGTAATTGCTTTAAATACAACGCTGCAATCAAAGGACATAGGGTAGCTGAATGGTAAGAAAACAAGACTCAGACATATATTGTCTGCAAGAGACTCATCTCAGAAGGAATGATACACACAGACTGACAGTAAAGGGATAGATGATATTTCATGCAAATGTAAATGAAAAAGAAAGGTGGGGTAGCAATACTTAAATCAAACAAAATAAACTTTAAAACAAAGACTATAACAAGAGACAAAGACATTACATAATTATGAAGAAATGAGTCCAACAACAGGACATCACTCTTGTAAACATTTATGCACCCAACATATGAGCACCTAAATATATAAAGCAAATATTGACCAGCTTAAAGGCAGGCATCAACAGTAACACAACCATAGAAAGGGACTTTAATACCCCACTAACACCAATGGACAGATTTCCAGATAGAAAATCAACACAGATACAGTGGCTTTAAATGACACACTAGGGAAGATGGATTTAACTAGTATTTTTAGAGCATTACATCCCCAAGCAGTAAAATATACATTCTTTTTAAATACACATGGAACATTTTCCAAGATAGACCACATGTTAGGCCACAAAACAAATATCAATTAATTTAAGAAAACAGAAATTAGCCTTACCTTTCTTTTTCTTTTTCCCTCTTTATTCCTTTTTTATTATATAATAAAATTTTATTAAAAAAAAAAAGAAAACCAAAATAATATCAAGTGCCTGCTCTGACCACAACAGTGTAAAACTAGAAATCAATTATTAAAAAAAAACTGAAAAGCACACAAACACATGGAGGCTAAAAAAATATGCTACTAAACAATGAATGGGTCAACAATGAGATTAAGGAAGAAATCAAGAGGTACCTTGAGACAAATAAGAATGAAAACACAACTATCCAACATCTATGAGAGGGAAATTCATAGCAATGCAGGCTTACCTAGAGAAAAAGAAAATCTCAAACAACAGTCTAACCTTACACCTAAGGAAACTGGACAAAGAACAAAAAACAAAGCTTAAAATCTGCACAAAGAAAGAAATAATAAAAATCAGAGTGGAAATAAATGATATTGAGATTAAGAAGACAATACAAAAGATCAAGGAAACCAAAAGCTGTTTTTTTGAAAAGATAAAACAAAATTGACAAACCCTTAACCAGACTTTTCAAGACAAAAAAGAGGACCCAAATAAATAAAATCAGAAATGAAAGAGGAGAAGTGACAGCAGACACCATAGAAATACAAAAAATTATAAGAATATACAATGAACAAATTTGCCAATTTGGAAGAAATGGATAGATTCTTAGAACAATACAAACTTCCAAGGTTAAACCAAGAACAAACAGAAAATCTATATTGGCCAATTACTAACAGTGAAATTAAATCAGTAATCAAAAAGCTCCCAACAAATAAAAATCCTGGACCAGATGGCCTCACAGGTGAATTTTACCAAACATTCAAAAAAGAATGAATACCTATACTTCTCAAGCTATTTAAAAAAATCCAGGAAGAGGGCAGGCTTCCAAACTCATTTTATGAGGCCTTCACTACCCTGATTCCAAAATCAGATAAAGACACTACCAAAAAAGAAAACTATAGACCAATATCCCTAATGAATATAGATGCAAAAATTGTCAAAATATTAGCAAATCGAATTCAGCAATACATTAAAAAAAACCACACACCACAATCAGGCGGGATTCATTCCTGAGATGCAAGGTTAGTTCAATACACACATAAATCAATTAACATGATGTAACACATAAACAAAATGAAAAATAAAAATCATATGGTCATTTTAATAGATACAGAAAAAGCATTTGCCAAAACTGAGCAGCCATTTACGATAAAAAATGCTCAGCAAGTGGGAATAGAAAAAACATATCTCAATTTAATAAACATATCTCAATTTAATAAGCCCGCAGCTAATAACATACTCAACAGAAAAAAACTAAAAGCATTCCTCTTAAGATCAGGAATAAGACAAGGATGCCCACTCACACCATTTGTATTCAACATTGTACTGGAAGTCCTAACCATAGCAAGCAGATAAGAAAAACAAATAAAAGGCATCCAAATAGGAAAAGAAGAAGTAAAACTATCATTATTTGCAGATAACATGATACTGTACATAAAGAATCCTAAAGATTTGACCCCAAAATTATTGGAACTGATAAATGCATTTAGTAAAGTAGCACAGGATCCAAAGTTAATATCCAGAAATATGTTGCATTCTTAAACACCAATAACAAACAGAAGGAAAAATTAAGAAAATAAAACCATTCACAATTACAACAAAACAAAATACCAAGGAATAAACTTAACCAAGGAAGTAAAAGACCTGTACTCTGAAAACTGTAAGACACTGAAGAGAGAAGTCAAAGACGACCCAAATAAATGGAAACACATACCCTGCCTCATGGATAGAAAGAATTAATATGGTTAAGATGTCCATACTACCCAAAGCAATCTACAGATTCAATGCAATTCCCATCAAAATACCAATGGCATTCTTCACAGAAATAGGATGTATAATCCTAAAATTTACATGAAACCATAAAGGACCTAGAATAGTCACCACAACCCCGAGAAAGAAGAACAAAGTTGGAGGAATCACATTATCAGACATCAAATTATACTGCAAGCCCACAGTTCTCTAAACGGCATGGTATTGGCATAAAAACAAACAGACACATAGATCAATGGAACAGAATAGAGAACCCAGAAATAAATCCATGTCTATATGGCCAATTAATCTACGATAAAGGAAGCAACAACTTACATTGGGGTAAAGACAGTCTTTTCAACAAATGGTACTAGGAAAACTGGATAGATAACAGGCTAAAAGATAAAGAATGGATTAAAGACCAAAATATAAGACCTAAAACCATAAAACTCCTAGAAGAAAATATAAGTACCTCTGAGACATTGCTCTTAGCAATACCTTTAATGATATATCTTCTTGGGCAAAGGAAACAAAGGAAAAAATAAAAAGTAGGCCTACATTAGATTAGCAAGTTATTTTTTACAGCAAAAGAAACCGTCAACAAAACAAAAAGACATCCCATAGAATGGGAGAAAATATTCACCAATAAGGCATCCAATAAAGGGTAAAGAAACTCATACAACTTAACACTAAAAGAACAAATAACCCAATTAAAAAATGGGTGGAAGAGCTGAATAGACACTTTTCCAAAGAGGACATACAGATGGCCAACAGACAGATGAGAAGATGCTCAGCATCACCAATCATCAGAGAAATGCAAATCAAAACCACAGTGAGATACCATCTCACTCCTGTCAGAATGGCTCTCATCAAATAAATCGACCAACAAGTGTTGGCAAAATGTGGAGAAAAGGGAACCCTTGTGCATTTTTGGTGGGAATGCAAATTCATCCAACCACTATGGAAAACAGTATAGAGGTTCCTCAAAAAAATTAAAAATGAAACTACCTTATGATTCAAAAATTCCACTCATGGGTATTCATCCCAAGAAATCCAAAACACTTACTCGAAAAAATACATGCACCTCATGTTTATTGCAGCATTATTCAAAATAGCCAAGACATGGAAACAACCTTAATGCCCATCAATAAATGATTGGATCAAGAAGATGTGGTACATTTACACAAATGGAGTATTACTTGGTCATAAAGAGTAAAATCTTACCTTTTGCAACAACATGGATGGAACTAGAAGATATTATGCTAAGTGAAAGTAGTCAGACTGAGAAAGACAAATACCATATGATCTCACTTATATGTGGAATCTAAAGAACAGAATAAACAAACAATTAAATTAGAAAAAGAATGTTTTTGGACATAGACAACAGTTTAGTAGTTGCCAGAGGGAAAGGTGGGAGGGGGTGGGGAAGGAGAGAGGGGGATTCAAATATATGGTGATGGAAAAAAAAATGACCATAGGTAGTGAGAACACAATGCAACATGTAGATGATAAAGAACTGTACACCTAGAACCTATGTTATTTTCCTTACCAATGTCACCCCAATAAATGAAAAAAAAATACAAGCTTAATAGCTGAACACAAGCCCAATGAATGAATACATTTTGGATGATTCCTGAATCTACATTTGGTATTCTCTCTCCATTTTTATCTCTTCCTTTCCCTGCTACCCACCTCCAATCTTACAAAGTGTCCTCAACTTATTCTCAGCCTACCAATGAACTTTCCAGATATCCCACTACAGAATTCTGCCTCGAACTGCCCTGCTCTGTCAGCTCTATAGCTGTAGGTCTTTACAAAAACTGCCAAAATATTCTTCAGAATGCACTGAGTCTGATACAGTAATCCATGGGTATGTGTTAAAGGATGCTAACCTCCTAGGTAATACCAGGTAGGTTTTACAGTAAAAAAAGACTATAGAACTTTAACCAAAAGATGTTGCTTTATAGAAATTTTAAGCCAGCCAGGGAGATACTTTGAGACTTAGGGACCTGTAGCAATCTTTGAATCACACCAGAAAAGGAAAGCCTACCAATAGAATAGCTTTCAACATTCTGAATAATATATAAATCCATATATCTTTCACCACAATTTGCCTTCTTATGTTCTATGCTCCCAACTTATCTAACTAAAGACCTATTTTATCCTAAATTGAAGTTGATAAATATATTTATGAAAATCATTTATTTTAATACTGTGATTAACTAGTTTCAAAGATCTTGACCAGTGTTTATATAACAAGATCAGGCTTACCTAATCTTGAGTTCTTTCTCACTGTACTTTTATTGCGATTATAAAGAATATATACTGTAAGAATGTAGAAAATACAGAAAAATATAAGTAAGCAAAAGGCAGTAATCCAAACAAATAATCCAACTAACCAAAAAGAAGCACTATTAATATCTAATTACATTACTTTTCAGTCTTTTTCCTAAATACCATAACATCATAAATTAATTATAATAATTATATATATTTCAGTTAACCATATACTAAAAATGAACGTACTTATCCATCTTTTGTATGTAACATAGTTCATGTATAGATTTTCCTATTTTTAGACATTTAATTATTTCAAATTTTAATTATAAAAGACAGTGAAATATAATTATAACAAATTTATTCCTATCTCTAATTATTGCTATAAAAATTCCTACTAGTGCAATTATTAGTTAAAATATAATTCAAGATTCTTGATAGTATAGTGAAGTTATGCTAAAATAGTGGAAATAGTAATATGTAAGTAAAAAATAACTAGTATTTTTTTATTTGCAAATGTAATTATACTATTATAAGTTTTCTATATTTTATCTGGAGTAATTCAATACAGCTCTAAGTAGATTGGAATGAGTTAAAAATTATTTTTTTATACCCTAAACAAAAATATAATGAAAAGGTAATTAGAAAGTAAACAGAGGGATTAAAATGATATCCCCAAAATAAATTCAATTAACACAAAAGAAGATAGAAAATGAGGAACAGAAGAATAAAAACGAGTCAATGGGATAAATTGAAAGTAGTGAAATGATAGGCCTAAATACATACAGCCATGGTTAATTATATTAAAGCAAACAAACAATCAGAAGGCAAAAACTGTAAGACTGGTAAAAAAAGCAAATAACAGTCTACATGAGATGTATTTTAAATATAAAGACAAACAGATTTAAAGCAAAGATGATTTTTAAAAAACCCATGCAAAAAAAAAATTTAAAAAAACAAAACAAGAAAACACATGCAAACAGTAAACACAAGAAAGCAGAAATTCTTATATTACTAGCAGACAAAATATGCTTCAAGAAAAGGAAGTATTACTAGGGACAAAAAGGAGTACTTCAAGATATTAAAGAATCAATATATTAGAAAGATATGACAATTATGAATGTATATGTAGTCTGTGATGGATAGTGAATTCCCAATGAAAACTCCATTCTAGGGAAGGAGGAGAACGAATTTGGGGTAAATAGCTTGCCTTTTCTGCCACAGGCAGTTTACTCAACCTCTGCAAAACAGTGCACTAATACTTTCTAGGGTTGTTTTGAGAATTAAATGATTGCCCACAGTAAGGGCATAATCATGTGGGTTTGGTTGATGCTACTGTTACTGTCATATGTACAATATTCAACATATTCACAAACCAAAAGTTCAGCTAAAACAGTTGTCTCTTTTTATAGAGAAAAATTCTTGAAGAACTGAAACAGATAGAATACCCACCCAAGTGTCATTATGGGTTCAGAGACATAGAAGTGGAAGTCCAAGAGAGGAAAATAATGTTACAGGTGATTGGGGTGGGGAGGTCAGGTCTAAAGGGAATTAGGATCTGAGGAGAGACTAGAGACAGGACTTACATGAGAAAAGATTAAATTTGCTGTGTGTTGTGATATGTTGGTTTCTCTGTCATGAAAACATTAGCAAAATCTTCACTGCTCACCAATGTGGTTAAAATAAAGTGCAGAAGAGAGCAATAGAAACTCCAAAGAGCAATGTCATAAACAAGACAGATGCTTCTTTCCCTCCCACGTGAGAGAAGTCAAGAGGTAGTCTGGGGCTAGCTAGTATGTTGTCTCACATTATACCAAGTTCCACCCAGTTTTCTGCTCCGTTTTGCCTTAGTAATAGCCCTTGTCCCCCTCATCAAATATGAATTTTGGAGCACCAGTCACACTATATTCAAAGCAGCAACACATAAGAAGAAAAAGGACAGGTAAACACTCTTTTTTCCTTCAAGATTTTCCAGAAATACTGTATAATAGTCCTCCTACACCTCATTGGCAAGAACTCATCACATGGCCACTCCAAGCAGAGATGTACACTAGGAAATGTAGACTTTTAGCTGGACAACAATATACCCAACTAAAATTCGGGGTTCTATTATTAAAGAAAACTTATCAATGCTTATAGATTGTAGTTCTGTTTTATTTGCATACGTTTACATGTGGAAAAAAATGTGCACGGTAGGTGGGTCTACTGACTATAAAGTAAATGACTACCAATGGCAGCCAGTTTCACAAAGGTTAGGTCATTAAAAAAAGATGTTTCCTTTCTTTCTCATTAAATAATTTTGCAGTTACAAGCTAGCACTTAATTATTACTCATTGCACTTCCTTCTGATTATGTGAATGTATTTGTTGTAAGAATTTAGAAAATACAAAATGGTGTAAATAAGCAAAAGGCAGCAATCCAAACATAATCCAATTAACCGGAAAGAACTATTAATATCTAGGTATTACATTACCTTTCAGTCTTAACTAGTTATAGTCAAGAACATCTTATTCTTAGCTATCAAGTTAGATTTAGGTTCACTAAAGTTTTGGTAGGCCTACAGGTCTAGTGGAAGACAGATGATAGAGCAAGAAAACAAACTGCATAAAGGTATTACTGTAAAGATAAAATTTTAGTATGGTAGTGGAATAGATCCTTAAGGCTGACCTCTTAGCCTAATGCTATAAAGGTCTGCAGTTCTAAAACTCTTTGATCTGATTCCCCTCATGTGCTGCTTCAGCTCAGAACTTGGGTGTATGTGAAGTACAAGGAAGGTATTTAGAGAGCTGCATCCACTCATTTGTATCCTTATTTGGTGTATAGATCCCTAGTACTGCTTGTTTGGTAGCTTAGTGGTAAACTAAAATAAAAGTAGCCTTGAACTGAGTCTTCATTCTCATCAATCTTTGAACCCGGGTTGAATTTTATAAATTGGCCAGCTCAAATGGAAAATGATTATAATATATGTATTTCCAGTACTTTTCCTGTACTCCCTTTCCTACTATATTTTGTACCATTAGGCCATCTTGACCCATGTATATATATATGACCAGACCAAAAAGAAAAGCTGATGATGCTTCAGCTCTGTTTAATACCTGCATTCAAGGTTATCACTCAGTGTCATCAGTCCTTTTATTCAACAAATATTCACTGAGCATTGACTGTGTACTAGGCAGTGTAGTCAGTGCTGGGAATGTAGCAAAGAACAAGTGCTTTAAAGGTATTATCAGAAATGCCTTTACTGAAAGTACTACCTAAAGTAGTTTACTGCCGCAACCTGGGCAGGTGAACAGGCGAACCGGAGGGGAGGCGATGGGGAATGAAGAAATAAACACACAGTCACAGACATAGACAGAAAAGCTGGGACCGGGTGGTTCTCTGAGCTCTGATGGAGACACAGAGACCCCGCCTGGCATCAGCATGTTTATTTTATAGGGTAAGAAAAAGAAAGATGAAAGGCAGGGCAGATCAAAGGTGTAAAAGCTGGAAAGTATATCTCAACTAAGAGATATATATTGAGTTTTCCTCCCAGCTCGTTATAGTCCCGGATGACTACAGTAATTTAACATCTGGCCAATTAACCTTGAAACACAACCTATTCTACTATTTTTTTCTTGAGCATGTGAGCCATGAATCATATCTCGGTTTACTCCCAGAAACCAAGTAGTTTTTGCTCATAATGGCATATTACTTTTTCTCCCCAAGCCAGAAACCACATCCCGAGTATTGTCCTTGTGCACCAAGCTCTGGGCTGCCTTGCAAAACCCTTGAACTGTGGATTCCAAGCACATAGGTAACCTTGCTAAAATCTGCTTTTTCAAAGGACCTGGCTTCTGGCTCACACTCTCCCCACAGTTTACCTCAATCACCCAGTATTCTATCTCTTACTTGTTTTATTAATATTTTCCTTTAGCTATGTGTTTGTCATTTTATTTTTTAGTTTTAACTCTAAGTTCAGTGAGAGCAGGGAGACTCTGTTTGTTTTTTTTTCCCACCATTGCAACTCAATGTCTAGCACAGTGTGATACAATAAATACTTAAATATGTGACTAATTGATAATAGACCTTCAAAATATGTTTGTAGTTTTTCTGTTTAGAGTTCAGACTAGAGTAAATTCTCCCCGCTCCAAAAAAAAAACCTTAAGAAAAATCTCTCCAATAATTGAATCATCACTTACTAAATCAAAGCATTTTCCACAATGATTCTAATATGTTTTCTGTAACACAAGTTGTTCTAATCTCACAATTCTTGTTTGTCAAACAGTAATAGATTTAATTTACCAGCAGGTGGCGCTCCAAAGTAAAGTGGAACCTACTATCACTACCCACCCTCTCCTACAAACAACCCCCCCCACAAATAACTACTTTTCATTGGTTATAGATTAATTTATGTGCTTATCAATGATAAAAAGTTATTTTTCTTTCTAATAAATTCTTCACACTTTAACGTGGCAGTTAGAGAATTCTCGTTACAGGAGAATCCCTAGAGAAACTCAAGGGACATCCAAGAAATTCTAAGGAAAGAGTTACAAGTGAAAAATTACACATTGCATTCCAACGAAATTTCCAACTGAGGAGAAGTATTTCATCTCTCTTCTAGAAATAAAAGAAAATTAGAAATCAAATTGCTGTTATATTTTCCCAAATCAACTCATTTACAGATCAAACTTGAACCAAGTGATTGGCAATCCAGGTTATTAAAATTTTTCAAAAACCATTTCACTAAGACTTCGTATTACATTAGATGGCTAGCATATTTAATTTTACATACTGTATTTTCCCATATATAATGCGCGCCCACGTTTTTGGCTCAAATTTTCAGGGGAAAAAAAATCTCTTGTTTAAATTTTTTAGTCCAAATTTTTATTCCTTTATATTTAGATACTTGTTTTTTGTTTCACAAAAAAATTTTAGAATTTATTTAACATTTTATGGTACAAGAAATTTTATGTAACAAACAATTACAAAACACAAGAACAGATACAAGGTAGAAAAAAATTTTATTATAAAATTTTTTTATATTAAAAAACCAATTATTGTATTCCAGGGTATTATTTTGCATACAGATATCATTATTGATTTCTAGAGTGACATTTTAAACTCATAAGCATAAATAAAACAATTAAAAACATTTATATAGATACAGAATTAGTACTACCCATGTATAATGCGCATCTGTTTTTCCCTCATAAATTTGGGCTAAAAAAGTGCATATTACACAGGACAAAATACGGCATATCCATTATTATATTAGCTGTTTTTATGGAAGTGTGATAGTGAAGTTTTTATATCTATATATGTCAATATCATATTTAAGACTTTATGAAGCACTTAATATACATGAGCTTATTTCATATTTCATCTTTACAACAATCCTCTCAGGTATAGCCAGTGTTTTTATGCTCACATTAAATGTGACTCAGTAAGATTAGGTGATTTAAAGTGAGGTAATCAGCTAGTCAGGTGCAGAGCAGTGAATACAACTTTTGACAACTTCAATGTTCATTTTTCTATCTCATTAACCTTTGTTCTTATGCATCTAAGGTTTCTTCTATAGTATATCACTGCAATCATAGACACAGCATTTACATTTTAGAAATACATTTTAAAAGTACACAATTAATGCACTAATTTAAAAACTATGTTGTCACATATAAGGAAAAACAAAATCTATTTCCCTTGGAAAAATCTCTCAGACTTTTACTTAAAATTCCCATACTAGTCATTCTTATAGGTCAGTGGTTCCAAACCTTTTTCCATTTGTGTGCCTCTTTTAAACTCATTTCTATAGTGTACCCCTTGTTTTTAAAATAGCTGTTTTTAAATACTGACACTTTTGTTCAGTGCCTATCTTAATGTGAAATAGTAGAAATGAGGTAGTAAGAAAAATTACTACACTAAAAGTACAAACCACAGATTTAATTTTATAATATTCCTAACAGTTAAATATTGATCAAACATTTAAACACTAAAGAAAGAAACTACTTGAAAAGAATCACGATAAAAGCACTGCACTTTCACTCAGTCAATAACTAAATTGATCAAACAGACTGTCTACGATGTATTTATATGTTTGGGGAAGTTCTAGAAACATCACAAATGTACTTTCTGAAACTGCATAATGATTGGGAGAAGATTGGTAGAAGATTGGTTTGGGAGCCAAGCCTTCACCAATCATTATTTGCTAATGTGATCTAATTTTGAAGTCTCCATTAATGGTGATTCAAACTTAACATTTATTGTTCCATGACTAACATTTTCCATTTTTTACTTGTTTTTTCACCATTACTGGTTATTTTTCATGTACCTCTGAACGGCCCAGCACAAACCCCTGGGGGTATGTGTACCTCCACTTGGGAACTGATTTTCTAGGTGTAAGAACAGTTATAATGCTGATGAGTTATCTGAAAAAAAATTAACTTAAACCATTTTCACTGGCTAATATCTTAGCAAGAATTAGTTTATTACAAGAAATAAGACAGAGGACTTGGAAATTTTGCTGGAGAAAGTATAACATGGTCATTAAAAGTGAGGACTCCAGAAAAGAAAAAGAGTATATGAGGACTGTCTGGAAAAAAATCTAGCTATAAATGCCCCTATTTTTCATATTACATTGCTGGATACTTCCTGGATAGCACACTATATGGTTCTTTTAGGAAGTTCAAGAATAGGGAAGGCTAATCCATGGTAAGAGATTTCAGAATGGTGTTTACCTTTGGAGGACTGTATACTGGAAGGAGCATTAAGGGTACCATCTGAGCTGAGAACATTCTGTTGATTATTATACAAGTGCATATATTACCAGAATTCACAGAACTATATATTTAAGCATTGGACACTTTATTATATGCAAGTTATACCTTGAGTTAAAAGTAAAATTTTTAAAAAGCGAGAGCTCTGAAGTCAGACAGAGCTGTCCAACCCAAGGTTTGCTATTCATTAGTTTTAAGATCCTATACATATTACTTAACTTCTCTAAGCCATAGAAACCTCATCTGGAAAATTGGGAGAATAATATCTACCTCATGTGTTGTTGCTTAGATTAAGAAAGCTGGCAAACTTGGTGGTCAATAAATTTAGCAATCATGATTATCATCATTGTACTATTATATAAAGGGGAGGATGAAAAAGAGAAAAAAATAGAGAAGCTACCTTTCACATATAAGACTAAATTAAGTGGAATATAACCAAAGGGCAACAATGAAAGCATAGAATAAAAGCAGAGAAAGGACAGAATAAAAGCATGGTGCCTGATGCTTGAGAAATAGTGCCATAATTTAGATTCCTGAAGCCAAATTACCTGAGTTTAAATGTAGACTTTGCCTCTTACTAGGTGTGTGACCCTGTTCAAGTTCTTTAGCTTCTATATGGAAAGTAGAAATATAAATATCAGCTTCGTATAGTTTTTGCAAAGGAAAGGTATTTGTAGTGAGGAAAAAATAATGACTTTGTTTTAGAAGGAGTAATTTAAATACCTGTAGAATATTTATCATTGAGATAAAATAACACCAATGAGTTTTCTATCTTGGTTGGATCATTCTCATCATTCATGTCTCTGTTTAAAAGTCATGTACTAAAAGTCATCTTCCTAACTATTCTATCTAAAGTAAGGTATTAATTTCCTAGGACTGCCATAAACATCACACAAATTGGGTGCCTTAAAACAACAGAAATTTATTTTCTCACAGTTCTGGAGGCTACGAATTCAAAATTAAGGTATCAGCATGGTACGGCTCTCTCCCAAAGCTCTAGGGAAGAAGGCTTCCTTGCCTCTTCTAGATTCTGGTGGTTGCTAGCAGCCCTTGGTGTTCTTTGGCTTGTAGATCATCACTTCAATCTCTGTGTCTTTCATATGGGTTTCTCCCTTGTGTGTCTGTGTCTCCATTTTCTCTTTTCATAAAGACACTAATCATTGGATTTGGGTCCACTATTTCAATATGACTTCATCTTAACTAATTACACCTGAAAAGACACTATTACCAATAAGATCACTCTGAGATTCTGAATGGACATGAACTTTTAGGGAACGCATTCAACCCAATACAAGTAACTTATACCAATAAGACAAAAATAAAGTAGTCCAACACACCATAACCATTCTTTATTAAAAATGCATGTTCTCTTTATAGCATAAATTGATTTTCCCCCCACTTCTTTATTATCTCTCACTCCCAACTAAAATCTAAGCTTCCTGAAGGTAAGAACCAGGATAGTGCCTGGCATTCAGTTGAGCTGGTGTTATATGATAGATGAGTTAATTGATTCTGACTAGGAGAAATAAGGAAAGATAATTCAGTATAAAATATCAAGTTCCTAGCTATTGCCCTAGAAAGTTTCCACCACTTTCAAGTTATATTTCTATTGTGATCAGTAGGCAACCAAAATACATTAGCTGAATATTACAAAAGTAAGTTGATCAACCAAATGTTCCAACCACACAACATGGGTCTTAAACGACAATTTGAATCCTGGGATTTTTACGTATTACTTCAGAGGTTACAAGGGTGACTAGGGCAGGGAACTGGGTATGGAGCAAACAGAGCTATATAACCTCCACCTCCCACTTACACCCCTGCTTCAATCATTTTCATCTGTTTTATGTAGTTTTGTTGGGAAAAAAAATAGCTTTTTTAAAATCACTGACTTAAAAACAACAAAGAGCTTTTTTTTCTTGTAGATATTTTGTCTAAGTAGGTAGGGAGTCTCTTAGAATAAAAATAATTAATTGCTATTGGCTATTGTCCTCTTGATAATGAGAGCTAATTTATATCCTCACACTTAGGTAAAATGTTAAGTTTTATGAGTAAAGCAATCATTTGGTTGGTTGGTTATTTTTTAATATTTTAATTTCTAAAAACCACTTTCAGTTGACATCACAGATTTGTGAATTCACCCTAATGTTTGGATCCCAACTGTTTACATAATGTAGTAGAGCTAAAAAAGCATGAACTTATGAGTCAGCTAGAACTGGGTTGGAAATTATCTTACTCATTTCCTACATGTGATCTTAGGTAAGTCATTACTTTTAGTTTCTTATCTGCAAAATAGGAATAATACCTAATTTCATAGGGTTATGAAAATTATATAAACAAATTATGTAAAAGGATCTTGCACATACAGGTGCCAAATAAATGTTAGTTTCTTTCCCTCAAATAGTATATTTAAAACTTTTTTCAAGGATGTTATAGCACTTTTCCTAATTTCAACTTTATCATGCCAAAGAAGCCTAGTATTCTACTTATTACTTAGTAAAGTTAAAATTTTGTTTACATTTTGCTTTTTATTTATGCCTAGTTGAAAGTTATCTCAAATCAGTAAGTGGCTAAAGGTGTTTCTAGAAACATAGTTCAAAGAGATTAAATAATAGATTATTTATATCTCAAAGAATATAAATTGCCTATCTTGATTTACATGTCTTTTTGAAACTGGCAAAACCTAATAAGTGGGCATAACGCCTTATAAACAGATGGATGTGAAAGCATAGGTGCCAGAAATACAGCTTGGCCACAGTTCATGTAGAATGTTAAAATGAGGACAGTTCTTGTATTTGGTCATGTTGCTAGTAATAACTAAGTGGATTGGAAACAGAAAACAAACTTGGAAATACATAAATGTTTATTCAGTCTTGAGCAGGAATTTATAAATATTTCATAATCAAATACTTGTGGTACCCTTTAAACTCTTTCAACGTGCAACTGATGTAGATAATCTTGTTTCTATAGTCATAGCTGAAAAAATACCAAACTAATTTGGTGGTTTACGGTAATAGCTCTGTTTTTTTAGTTTATCTTTTCTAGTTCAAATTCAGCAGTCATTCCTAAAATCAACAGGCAGAGATTCCTAAATAAAGTAGTAATTATATTTGCAAAGATATAACAATGAAGATGTTCATTCTAGTGGTAGTATTTAAAACAGAAAAAAACCTGAAAAATGCCTAACAGTCAACAGTAGAGGACTGCTTAAATAAATTGTTCTAGCTATACAATGGCTAAATTATGCTATATGCAAACTACTAGGTTGGTACAAAAGTATTTGTGGTTTTTCCATTATTGAAATTTGATGTTTGACATTGGAATACATTGCTAAATAAATGTGGTTATGTTATACATCATTTTAATGCACATTTCTTGCTTTATGTTTTTTTTTTGCTAATAACTTACTACTTGCTGTTTATTTTATATTTATTTTAGACTATAGAAACGATGTTAGACAAAAACCAAATTCAAGCATTTTTCTTATTTGAGTTCAAAATGGGTTGTGAAACAGTGGAGATAACTCACAACAGCAACAATACATTTGGTTCAGGAACTGCTAAGGAAGATGCAGTGCAGTGGTGGTTCAGGAAGTTTTGCAAAGGAGATGAGAGCCTTGAAGATGAGGAGCATAGTGGCCAGTCATCACAAGTTGACAATGACCAATTGAGAGCAATTATTGAAGCTGATCTTACAACTACACGAGAAGTTGCCAAAGAACTCAACATGGACCATTTTGTGGTTGTTCGGCATTTGAAACAAGTTGCAAAGGTGAAAAAAGTGGTTGCCTCATGAGCTGATGAGAAATTTTTAAAAATTGTCATTTTGAAGTGTCATCTTCTCTTATTGTATGCAACAACAAACCATTTCTTGATTGGACTGTGACGTACAATGAAAAGTTTATTTTATGTGACACCCAGCGATGACCCACTCAGTGGCTGGACCAAGAAGCTCCAAAGCACTTCTCAAAGCCAAACTTGCACCAAAGAAAAGGTCACAGTCAACTGTTTGGTGTTCTGCTGCTGGTCTGATCCACTACAGCTTTCTGAATCCTGGTGAATCCATTACATCTGAGAAGTATGCTCAGAAATTCGATGAGATGTACCAAAAACTGCAACACCAGCAGTCAGCATTAGCCAACAGAAAGGGCCCAATTCTCCATGAGAAGGCCTGACCACAGGTCGCACAACCAATACGTCAAAAGCTGAACAAACTGGGCTACGAAGTTTTGCCTCATCTGTCCTATTTACCTGACCTCTTGCCAACTGACTACCACTTCTTCAAGCATCTTGACAACATTTTTCAGGGTAAACGCTTCCACAATCATTAGGATGCAGAAAATGCTTTCCAAGAGTTCATCTTGTTGGCAAAAATGTGTTGACTGTAATGATTTCTATTTTGATTAATAAAGATCTGTTTGAGCCTAGCTATAATGATTTAAAATTCATGATCCAAAACCACAATTATTTTTGCACTAACCTAATATATTATGCAGTCACTAATATTATGTGCTGGAGAATACTTACAGAAATGGGAAATGATCATATTTTACCATGAAAATGTATAAAACAAATTGTTATAAAAATAATATTTGAATCAATAAATTTGGGAGCTCTTTCTTCTATATTCAGAATCTAACAATTTCTCATCACTTCTGCTATTGCTCTGGTCCATGTCATCATCTCCTTTCACCTGGATTATTGCTATAGCACCCTAACCAGCCTTCTTGCTTCTGCTTCTTGCCCCACTTCAGTCATTTTCTTAACAAAACAGATCATGTCACTCCTCTGCTTCAAACCTTCCAATGGCTTGTTATTTCACTTAGAGTAAAAGTCAAAGTTACAGAAATATTAATAGCTTACAGTGGCCTCTGTGATGGAAACCTGTACTCTTCTAAGACTCTCTGCATTCTCACCTCATTTTACCTCTTACCTTGCCTCCTACTACACTCCCAATTGCTCACTCCTTTTCAGTCTTAGTGCTCTTCTCGAGAGACCTTAAATACATCAAGGCTTCACATTTGCAATAACCTCTTGCCTGCAATAGTGTCCCCCCAGATATTCAATGACCTACACTCTTCCTCCAGGTTTCCATTTAGTCACCTTCTCAGAGAGAATTTCCATTCATCCTATTTAGTATTACAATCCCCCTCCCCTCCATTTCTACCCTGAACTACCTATATTATTTCTCTGCTTTCTCTTTCTTCCTAGTACTTAACCACATCTAACATATCAAAATTTTATTTTTGTATTTCTATTTCCTGCCTCATTCTCTCTAGAGTTTAAGCTCCATGAAGCAAGGATTTTGGTTTGCTTTGCTAACTGTGGTATCTTCATCTAGCACATAGTAAATCGCTAGAGAAGTGTAGTGAGAAGAAACTTCATTCAGTGATCCAATTTCTCAAAATGAAAAGTAAGTTACAAAGCTCAAGAGAGCAATTTAGGAGAGTTGAAACTTAAGTTCTGTATTTTTATAGCCATTAATCTGTTTTACAGAGAACTGTCACAGTGAGAATTGCTGTTTATCAATTTCAACTACTAATCAGGTAGCCAACCTAATCCAAACCAGAAGTTAAAAAAAATTAAGTTAGTTTGGCTTTCTTAATTGCTGCAAAGCTTTTAAGGAGAGAAGGACTATTAAATCTGTTGTAATAGATTAGGTTGAAAGGTTCTTGGTCAAATTCCACTTTCCATATTATAAGAATAAGTAAACTAAACAGGCTTGATTAAGTGCATTGCAATTAAACTATACTTTGTAGGTTCTAAAGTCATAAGCTTGTCTGACAAATGTGAAGTGTATGTTCGTGCGTGTTTTCCTAGTTATTTGTCTGCTGATTATTAAGGATGAGGCCAATGAATGAGTAGTTAGTTATTTGGCATAATAGTACGGTTCCTTTACAAAGCATAACCTTTTACTAATGAGGCCAAAAGAATGTTCTACTGAAACTGTGATAATTCAACCTGTTGCCATTAACTTATAGAATATATGACATAAGACTGCATATCAAAATTTCATCCTTTTGCCTTTTTGGGTCTCTGAGCAGCACTATGGCAGTCAACACGAACAAAGTGCCTTATGAAAGGCGGTAAAAAGGGAGCCAAGAAAAGAGTGGCTGACCCATTTTCTAAGAAAGATTGGTATCATATGAAAGGATCAGCTATGTTCAATGTAAGAAATACTGGTAAAACATTAGTAGCAAAAACTCAAGGAAGCAAAATCACATCTGATGGTCTCAAGAGTTGTGTTTTGAAATGAGCTTAGCAGATCTGCAGAATGATGTTTAGAAAATTCAAGCTAATTACTGAGGATGTTCATGGGAAAAACTACCTAATTTCCATGGTGTGGATCTTATCCATGACAAAATGTGCTCCATGTAAAAAAAATGGCAGACCATGATTGAAGCTTATGCTGATACCAAGACTACTGATGGTTATTTGCTTTGTCTATTCTGTGTTGGTTTTACTAAAAACATAACAATCAGATTCGGAAGATCTCTTATGCTCAGCACCAACAGGTACATTAAAGCCAGAGAAGATGATGAAAATCATGATCCGGCAAATGACTGGAAAGAAGCTGTCAATAAATTGATTCCAAATAGCATTGGAAAAGACACAGAAATGGTTTGCTGATCTATTTATCTACTCCATGATGTCTTTGTCAGAAATGTCAAAATGCTGAAGAAGTCCAAGTTAAAATTGGGAAAAATGGAGCTTCATGGTGAAGGTAGCACTTCTGGAAAAGCTACTAAGGATGACACAAATGCTAAAGTTGAACAAGATGATGGATATGAGTCCCCCAAAAAATCTGTTTAAAATTGAGAATTTTCATGGTGACAAATGAAATCTATTTGTGAAAAAATTTTTCATTCTTTTATTAGAACTAAAAAATGTTTTTTCTCCTTAGAAAGTTTGAATCTGTATCTATTGTTTAGAAAATGATAAATATTATGGTTTAAATAGTACTAATCTCTAAATTTTTAACATGGCTATATATTTTAACTTGAACTATGAGAAAATAAGCTAATGACAATTGTTTATAATTCAATATCCATTTTCCAAATAAAATCTTAATAAGCATAGTTGCTCTTTAAGAGTTGTTGCAGAAGACAAGATTTAAAAGTTGTGCTAGTTACAATAGACTTCTAGGATTTTCTTTATATATCTGCACTTTCTTTATATATATGCACTTATTCAGAGGGCCAGCTTCATGTGCATACAACCTTCAGGAGCATAGCATTCTGTGCATGGTTGCATTACCAGATTAACGACTTCCTTTTTAAAGTATGATTCCTTGACTTTTAGAAGATCATGTATAATAAATTTCCATGGAGAATGTGTATAGGTACAGGGAAGGTAGGGTGAAGAGAAATATGGGAGCAAAAATATTCTGAGAAACTGGAAGTCAGTATGAACTGTTCAGTCTCTCCACTACCTAGAGTTGTGAACTTTAAAGTTCACATAAAGCCTCAGCTCTGCCCAAAGCTAATGAGTCAACCTTGTCCTTTGTCGGAAAAAACTTAGGAGCACAATGTCTATAGCTCACATCACTCTGTGTCAGTTTAATCAACTAATCCTCCTCCAACTTCCTACAATGTTTCTGGTCAAAGCAGTTGGGTTCCTAGACCTCAGTAACTTATGCAGTAGTATCCAATTTCTCTAAGATAAAGTTTGCCTTCGCCCACCTCCAATTTCCTCTGGAAATGGAGTACTTCTGCAGGAAAGAAAGTACTCCTTAGATATAAGGACTTAATGTGAGTTAGGACTAGGTTTCAAAATTAGCTTGTTTTCCTAAAAACATCTTAGACACAAATTGACTTTGACACATGATCATCAGAAGATGGTTAGAACGTGGGAATCTGTTACCTTACTCAAAAATTATGTCTAACAACAGGGTTTTTTCATGGCTAGTTTTAAAGTTCAATGCTAATATTTTAATGGCCAGAGTGTTTCCACTGCTATATTTAACATTTGTGCAGATTAGAGGGGGGAAAATGAGGACAATGCCCTTTTATTTGCTTACCTTTTGAATATTCAGAGGATAAAAAAGCAAAAACATTTTGGTGTCAATATAAAACAAAAACATTTGAGGGCTAAACTCATTTCTACCTAATACTCTTCATAACCAACTTTTTATATAAAAAAGCTGGTAACTGCCAGTTTAGCTATACAACTTTTCAGGTAATAAAATCCCAATTGCCATAGAGAAATAAGGAATGGTGCAAAACATGACTCTTTATCTTCCCTAGCTCAGGGAAGCATACTACATAAACCCTTTGAAAATCAGAGACTCCAACTTCTTTAGATATATAAATGTTGAATAATTATTTATGTGTATACCTGAAACTAATATAATATTGTATGTTAGCTATATTCCACTAATTTTTTTTTTAAATAAGAAGGAATTCTTTGGAAAGTAACCTCACAGGTGCTCTGACCATAAATTCCTAAATGGGCAGGTCATAGTGAGTAATCACACTCAAGGCATAGAAGTTTCTACTGAAAGGTTCTTCTCTGCCTTAAGTAAGCCTTGCACATTATTTCTGTGTACCTTGGTCATCAGGCCCCATGGTGGTAGGCTTATCACTGAGGGTACGTGCTGGGCTAATCAGAGGTACATGAAAAATAATCGGTAATGATGAAAAAAAGAAGTAAAAAAAATGCAAAACATTAGTTATGGAATAAATGTTAAATTTAAGCCGCCATTAATGGAGACCTCAAAATTAGATCACATTAGCAAATGTTCATTGGTGAGGGCATGGCTATGAACCCTTTCCCCAAACTGCTCTTCTAGGAATCACTATGCACAGTTTCAGAACAATCCATTCTAGAACTTCCCCAAACATATAAATACATCATAGCCAGAATGTTTGATCAGTTCAATTACTGACTGAGTAAAATGCATTGTCTTTAACTGTGATTATTTTCAAGTAGTTATTTTATTTAATGTTCAAATACTTGATTATTTCACTGTGCTATGAATACTATAAAATTAAATCTGTAGTTTGTACTTTTAGTGTAGTAACTTTTCTTTCTAACTTATTACCTCATTTCCATTATTTCACATTAAAATAGGCACTGAACAAAAGTGTCAGTATTTAAACAGCTGTTTTAAAAACAAGGGGTAGAATTTATATAAATGGGTTTAAAAGGGGTACAAAAGTAGAAAAAGATTGGGAATCACCGACCTAGGTTAACACACTTTTGAAATAAGCTTAACCACCATAAAGAGACCACATAATCTTAACTACCCTGTAATCCAGTCCCTACCTTGTTTTCCCTCACTTTCAGGTAACATTCCTCAGGTTCCCTCCTTCATTTCAAATGCTTAAAAGAAACTGCAAAACTTTTGTTCTCCCAAGCACCTGAGAACTTGCTTCTTGGCAACTGTCATGAGTTTTGGCTCCACTTAAGAGCTTGCTTCTTGGCAACTGTCATGAGTTTTGGCTCAAATAAACTCTTACAAAAATATTCTACAGGTTTGGATTTCTTACATCGACATCAGTAACAGCCAGATGGAAGGGATACACAAGGCAAATATGGGGGAAGGGGTGCAGAGCTTCCATGATGTCTCCAGATACACTCACTACCCTCCCAGCACCTCTAAATGTTCACCAACCCAAAAGCTCTCAGAACCCTGTCCTTTTGAGCTTTTATAGAGGTTTATGTGGGAATGTCTTTTCTTCCAAATAAGGATAGAGTATCTCTACTTAGAAACTCACCTTAGGAATCTACCTCAGAATAGGCCCTTATCTTCTTCCCCAACTCATCCTGTTTACACAAGGGTCATGTGGTCTGCCTTGAAATTTCTTTGTTTCTGCAACTCCTTTATACCTTCCCTCTCATAAAACACCACAAAAATGTAAAATAGCCAATAAGGTAAGGTTAAGAGTGTGCAGTTGAAGCCCTAGCCAACATTAATTAAGTTTGTGTTAAGGATAAAAAGTGCATGACTCTCTACTGGGGGTGCCTGTGGCCTTGTCTGCACTGCTATGCACCCTTCTGCAGAAGTAAAGGTTGCCTTGAATCTCCGAGCATTTATTTGCGGCACCAGAGTTTTATTTCCAACAATTACAATAGGCAGAGGCTTTCCAAAAGTCACCTTATTAACATAAACTCAGGTGTAGTTGGAAGAGCTCGTAATGAATAACAAAACACCTCTATCTCTTATCATTTAGGAAATTCCAAGAGTTTTAGGAGCACTGTGCCAGAAACAAGGATAAAAACCTAATATATGGGAGACACAACAAAATCGTGGTGAGAGGAACCTGTGGAAAACTACTCTGGAGATTACAACTAACAAAATACCTATACCTCAACCAAGGACCCTTTATGTATCACAGAATCACAGCAAAAAACCCCACTAATGGCATTAAAGTACCTACAGGCAGGCAGAGGGTTAAACAAAAGAGAAATAAAGGGAAGAGCAGGGACTTGGCCGCCCCAGTCCCTGCTTGGCATTCAACTGCTGGGGGAGGGAGGAGGAAGGTGGCAGCGGGAGAGCACTCTGGGCCTAACTCGGTCCACGGGACAGAGGAAAGGAGGCCAAGAGGTGGGGTGAGATACCACACCCACTTCAGTGTGGCCCCAGGAGGTACAGGCTGGTCTGCAAAAGGCAGCAGCTGGACTTCACTCTGGTTCCCAGAGGAGGGGGAGCAGCTGCTTGTTGAGGAGCCACAGCGCAAATACTCTGGCTGGGAAGGAGAAGGAGAGAGGGGGCTGCATGCGTGATTCTTAGTTCACAAGCAGGGTGATCTCAAAGACCAGCATACACGACAGCTCACTCCAAAGCTCAGGGCAGAATTCATGTACGGGGCAAATCCAAAACAGAAAGGTGAGATCACGCCAAAACTCCATGCATGACTCCCAGAGACACAGGAAGAAAACAAAGCTGCAAATGACCCTCCCACACAGACCTCTGTGTGCCCAGTATAAGAAGTGAACACCAAAGAAATTACAGATGGGAAGTTCCAGAGAGGCTGCAAAAAATGAAAAACCAGAGTATTACAGAGATAGGTGACCCATCAGAAACTGAGCTCAAAGCAACGATTATAAAAATGCTTAAGGAACTGAATGATAATTTCAACAGAGAGATAGCAAGCATTAAAGAAGAATTAGAACCATTATAAAGGACCAGAAAGAGATAATGACTACATTAACTGAAAAGAAGAATGGAATAAAAATCACCAAACTAGATACAATAGAAATTCAAAGTAGTGATTTGCAGGAAAAGCTAGCAGAAAACATCCATTTAGAACAGATAGGTATGACAATCCAGAAAAATGAGGATGGTTTGAGAGTCTTCTGGGACAATTTTAAGCAGAAGAATGTCAGAATCACAGGTGTTCCTGAAGAGACAGAGGAAAAGCAAGGGATCAAGTATTTATTTGAAGAAATAATGACTGAAAATTTTCCTAACTTGGTGAAGGAAATAGACATACAAGTCCACGATGCACAGAGAATCCCAAATAAGATGATCTCAAACAAGAACACACCAAGACACATCATAATTAAAATGGCAAAAGTTAAAGAAAAAGAGAAAATTCTAAAAACAGCAAGAGAAATGCAGGTAGTAACTTATAAAGGGACACCCATTCAAGTCTCAGCTGATTTCTCACCAGAAACTTTACAGGCCAGAAGGGATTGGCAGAAAATATTCAATATGATGAAAAGCAAGGATCTGTGGGCAGCATTTGAGCCAGAGGCCAGTCAATCGAGAGAAAATGGATTTAGCAAGGCTACCTGTGTACTTGGAATCCGAGGTTCGGGGGTCTTGTGAGGCTGCCTCGAACTTGGTGAACAAGGATGTGGTTTCTGGCTGGCCAAGGGGAAGGAGGAAAGCAACGGTGCCTGTGAGGCACAGGAATCCTAAACAGGATGAGAGGATGGGGGTCGGCAACACTGTTTCACAATTAAGAACTTACTCCTCTGTTCTTTTTGGGATATAAAATAAACCCACTGCAGACCTGAAAGGTCTCTGTGTCTCCATCAGAGCACAGGGAACCATGTGGTCCCAACTTTGCTATCTGTTATGTCTCTGTGTTTTTCTTAATTCCCCGTCCTCTCCCCTCTGGTTCTATTCTCCTCGTGCTGGTCGCGGGCAAAGTGGTGCCCAAACAGGGAATGGAGTACAGAGAACTCTAAACATCAGGCGAGGGAACACTCCTGAAAGGCATACGCGACTAAAAAGAGTGTTAAAAGCCATCAGCTTTTAATAACTAAGGTAGGTGTGAGTGCATTACGAGAGCTGGGTGTAACACATGGGACATTCAGGATCCAAGGAGAGGATTTCTATGTAGATATGTTAAAATGTATGTTGAAAGCTAAAGGTAGTAATGTTGGAAGGCATCAACTTTTAGAATTTTTAGATTCTGTGCAAAGAATTTGTCCTTGTGATGTGCTCCCCATTTTCGACCCCCACAGTGACCAAGAGACCGACTCCAATGTAAATACAAAAAGAGACTTTATTGCTACAAGCTCGAGCTTGGTCCGTCCGCCCTCCAACGCAGCAGAGAGAGAATGGCCGCGAACCTGGATAGGCGGGGGAATTTAAAGGAAAAAAATTGCAGGCGGGTGGGGTGACATGCTGTGGCGTTACTGGGTAGGTGGAGGGACATGGGGCGGGAAGCAGGAACTGGGTGAACGTTGAGGTTTTTCCTAATAAGGGAAATAGTCTGCTGTGCTCTTAAGGTTTCGCTTCTCTCGAAATGGCGGCTGTCAAAATGGAGTCTCCTAGGCCCCACACTTGTTTTCCAGAGGAGGGAACCGTTAACATCCAGATAATGGGAAAAAGTGGGGAAATGGCTGTGTGATCGGTATGTGGCAAATGAACCTGAAAAAACTCCTATACATGCCTTCGCCTTGTGGATGTTAATACAGGAGTGTCTGGACCATTGGCCCACATGTTCTCATTTACCTGAGGATCATGAAACCCCCCTGACACAATCTGCCACTCTAACAAAGATAGTGCAGGGTTATGAAAAGTTAAAAACACTTAATACAGAAAATACTGGCTACTGGTCATTGGCGGGGACCAGATCCAGTACTAATGTGGGGAAGAGGATGTTTGTGCTTTTCCAGAAGGAGATTTACAATCTACGTGGGTACTGGAGAGATTGGTTAAGCATGGACCCTAAGAAGTTCGTCTCACCTTTGAGAAAAATGCATGTGACAGAGGCTGTGTCTCCCAGATATGCTTTGTCCCAGTTTGAGCTAATCATTCAGTAAAAAACTTGTAACTTGTGTATGCTAATAGTATTCCCAAAATGTCCTATCTCCAGCCTTGATCAGTCATCCTCAAATTTGTGATGTGTGATGATAAAACTTTAGTTGGGTTTGCTAGACTTTAGTTAATTATCCTAGTGGAAGTAAATCTGTGCTTGCTAATTCTATCATCCCTAGGCCATTCCTGGATAGGCAGTGACGCCTGGGTGATGCAGACTCCATCCTGTAGCGGTAGCTTTGAGGCCTGCTTTTCAGACCAATGCTTTTTAATCTACTAAACCAGGTCTGGTTCTCCCTATCTAGGGACCACTGGAATGCAGATGTCACCTGGCAAGGCTTCCAGCCCATCTTGACCAAAGGAGTCAACAGGGCGGATCTCTTCCGGTTACAGATCAGATAGGGTGAGAGCTCCATGGATCCCCAAAAAGTAGTGGCAATGACCATCCTCAGCAGGAAGCAGATATGGAAGATGAGATCTCCAGCCCCGCAGCTTCCCATGGAGATTTGTGGGGATTACGGCTCTCAAGAGAATATGAGGAAGGCAGATAGAATAGGGGAATCTCGGGACCCCTTCCATGAGACTTAACCTGCTGGAATAGTCACAACCTTGATACTACCACGTTTTTTTAAAAGACGAAAAAGGGGGACATGTGGGCAGCATTTGAGCCAGAAGCCAGGTCAATCGAGAGAAAATGGGTTTAGCAAGGCTACCCGTGTAGTTGGAATCCGAGGTTCAGGGGTCTTGCGAGGCTGCCCGGAACTTGGTGAACAAGGACACCACTCAGGATGTGGTTTCTGGCTGGTCAAGGGAAAGGAAGAAAACAACGTTTCCTGTGAGGCAGAGGGATCGTAAACAGGAGGAAAGGATGGAGGTCGGCAACATTGTTTTGCAATTAAGAAGTTACACCCCCTGTTGTTTTTGGGATAGAAAATAAACTCACTGCAGACCTGAAGGGTCTCTGTGTCTCCCATCAGAGCACAGGGAACCACCCGGTCCCAGCTTTGTTATCTGTTATGTCTGCATGTGTATGTATGTCTGTGTTTTTCTTAATTCCCCATCGCCTCCCCTCCGGTTCTGTTCTCCCCACGTTGGTCGTGGGGCAAGGATCTATAACCAAGAATAATGTATCCAGCAAGGCTAGCATTCAAAAGTGAAGGACAGATAAAGAGTGTCTCAGATAAGGCAAAATTAAAGAACTACATCACCACCAAACCAGTACTACAAAGAATATTAGAGGGACTTCCTAAAGATGGGAAGAGGGATGGGAAAGTGGGTAAAATAAGGGAAAGAGATGGATACATTTATTCTGGTTGTTAACATAGAAGCAAAGCTACAAAGAAATAAATCTCATGGATACAGTCAATAATTTAGTAGTTACCTGAGGGTAAGGAGGCAGGGGGGTGGGGGGAAAGAGACAGGGACAAATAAATGGTGATGTAAAGAGAACTGACTCTATGGGTGATGAACACGTAATGCAGCACATGGGAGATGTGATATGGAGTTGTGCACCTGGACCTATATAGTTTTTGCTAATCAACGTCACACCAATAAATTTAAAAATAAAAAAATAATATGCTTTTCTACTTGGTTAGGAAAAACCCTGAAAAACAAAACAAAATTAAAACTAAAACTAAATATATGAGGGCTGTCCGGAAAGTATCCAGCATGTGATATCAAAAATAGAGGCATTTATGGATGAATGTTTTTCTGGACAACCATCATATATTTCTTATTAAAAATCACAGTATCACAATGGTATAGTGTAACTGAATTATCTAAGTTATAGTTGTATCAATTAAGGAAAAACGCTAGTTAAATAGTTACTTTGTGAAAAATCATTGTTAACTGATTAAGAACCGATCTTTGTCCCTGGAAAATGTATGGTCCATTTTTGGAAGCTAAAACAGACACAACACAAAATATACTAAGTGAGTCGTATAGAAAACAAGTTCAGAAGAGAAAGGAAGAACACTGTACACTAAGCTGGAAAGAGTTTTATATACCAAAACAAAAAAAACCTTAAAACTTTTTTAGCAAATAAAACATATTACTTTCATGTTAATAAAAGTAGTATTCAAAATGTCTAAGTTAATAAAACATTTGTGACTGTTTCAGTAAAAAATACTGTTTCTAAAGTTACAAAAATTGCCTGTTATGCAATATTGATTCAAAAGTACAAACCAAAGAGCTAAAATGTGATTTTGAACTTAAGAAATTAAAACAAAAAGCAATTTGAAAATGGAAAAGAAATATAATTATTATAAACAAGGGCTGTTGGAGAAAATTCAGCCATAAATGCATCTAGTTTGCATATTACATGGCTCGATAATTTCTGGAGAGCCCTCATATATCTCAATAGCTAGTTATAATTGTCTAGTTACTTTTTAAAAAAATCAGTTCTTAAAAACATAAAGATTAGGAGATTTTAGTTTCCAGAATAACAGGTATTATATGTAAGTTGATGAGGCTGACTTTAAACACATTTATAATAAAGTTTGCGATACCTGAAAAACAGATGGAATGAAACAAAAATAAGATGAAAGAATCTAAATTATTCTAATTTTATTGAAGGAACTCATAAAGGTCCATTTTTCTAGCTACTCATACTACCAACAAATCATTAAGCTTGTTAGCTCTACATTCAATTTATAGCCTAAAGTAATCCACCATGCTTTCCAATTTATCTTAAATTATTTTGGATTTTTAACTTAACTTTAAGAACATCATTACCTTTGAATAAGAAAACAAAAGTCTAGTACATTTGCTGTGTGACCTACACATGCCAATATATAAATATATATACATTTCTAATCATGTTATTTTCAGTGCCCTTTAAAATGATAATGCTTTATAATTTCAGTGATAAAAAATTTATCTATCTGGGTCTACCTTAGTAGTGGCTATTGTAGGGGTTCAGATGTGCCTCTGTGGTATGCAGATTATTTTGAGCTCAAGGCAACTTTAGCTTCAGGCTCAGGAGAAACTTTTGCCTCTCCCTTAACTATCTACAAGAACTTGAATTAGGGGCCTTGCCCATACTAAGTGATTTTCAGAGATAACCTCTTTTGACCTATCTATAGGGCAGGACAGACTTCTATTTACTAAGTATCTGCTCTTACCATCTTCCAAAGACCATTTGAAGCCCCGAAGTCAATTTACTCATTCCTAGCTCAGAATGTCTTAGATACCCATGTACGCTATCTCTGACCCTCTTCTGGATTTGGGGTCTCTTGACTTTGCCAATATGCATTTATTAAATGTGCTTATTTTTTCTTGCTAATCTGTCTCATGTCTATTTGATTATTAGACAAACCAGGACAATCTTCAAGGTACAGGCAAGTTTTTTCTCCCTCTCACTATATTTTAAGTAAATAAAAGATAACAGATTCACACCTTCAAGAAGTTATAGTGGTGGTATATCATTTCCACCCTATTTTTCATAAACTAAAAATAATTTTGAAAAAAAGATAACTTCCTTGAAAGCAAAAGCATATAAATGCATGTTTATGTGTCTGTATGTATGTGTGTATATATAGATATGTCAACAAGATGTTCCTTCAGATAGGCACTTAGCTAACTCCCTTATCTCTTCAGGTGTTTGCTCTGTTATAATGTCATTGAGACACACCCTGACTAGCCAATTAATGAAACCTATTCTTCTTCTAGTATTTATAAACTCCTTTCTGTGGTCTACTTTTTGTCCTATATCACAAATCACCTTTTAACACAGTATATAATTTATTTATTATTATTATTATTATTATATTGTATGTCTTCTCTTGCTAGAATGTAATCGCCACTTAGCCAGGGATCTTTTATTTGTTTTGTGCACTGGCATATGGCAAGAGATTAAAGCCTGGAATTAATAATCATTCAATAAAGATGTGTTGAAATGAAATGAAATGAAAGAGACCAGAAGCAACAACAACAAAAAAATGAGAAGTTTCTATAAGGATGTAATTAACTGTACATAGCAATATTGTTTTTTGTAAAGACAATTGTTTCTTGGTTGAGGATGCTAATGATACAAAAACATATTGTTTCTAAGGAACATTAAATTCATAGCCTGACATCTAAATCACGTCTATCAAATAAACTTGCAACCTCATTTCTTACAGGTCTCTCACTCAAATGTTACCTCCTTAGAGAAGCCTTCATTGTCTACTTTCTCTGAAAAGAGCACTCTATCCTCTTGTCACTCTCTAGCCCTGATTTTGCTTCCTTTCCTTTATAATTATCATTGCATAATATTAAGTTGAATATTTGTTTATTGTCTATTTCCTCCAGAATAACAGGAACCTTATCTGCTTTCCTTACTGCTCCATTTCCCTGAGTTTGGATCAGTGCTTGGCACATAGTAAATACTTGTCAGCATGAATACCCTGGAAATTTGCATGCACACATTATTCTTCATATGAGAATGATCTGATTGTTTGTCTCCAGATCTAAAGTAGCTAAGCAATCATTTGGACTGTATCATTCCATCACTAGTAAACAAACAAACAAACAAACAGGACTTCTTCATGCTTCATACCATATTGAGATGGCTAAAATGTTTGAATATATGCTAGATATTATTCCATTAACTATCAATTAAATTCAATATTGACCTGGAAGATTGAATCTTAAATCACACTATATAAAATTTTAATTTATTCTTCGTTCTTTTCTGGGGGAAACTATATTAACTCTACCAGACCTGAGGCCCTGAACCTAACTGTGATAGATCCAGGAATGTTCACTGGACCTTTTCCATCTTCACTGAAATTCAGATCTGTATTTGGTGATACAAAATTCCTTGTCCAACCTTCATCACCACCTAGATCTCCCCCATCAGCTGTTTGAGGGACATGCCCCCCTTCTCTTAATAGCAATCTAGCTCTAGATCTATAAGGTTCAAGATTCTCCTCATTCCTCGAGCTCTGTCTGTGTCACTTGAACTGGAAACGTATTCTTGATGAAATTCTGACTCCTCAGAGTCTGAATCAACCAAAGTATCGATCACCTGTTGGACTGTGATAAGCCTAGACCTACTTCGCTTTCCTGTTGAAGTGCTTGGTTCATCAGCCGCTTGTTTCATTGTGAATTTTCAGAATTTTTTCACATTAAACCACACAAAGTCAGTTCAAACACATGGGGGCAGACATTTGCAATGGCTAACCATGAGGTTTGACCACAATTGGGTTGTTATTTTTAGTTTGTGACGCATTTTTTTCACGTACTAGGTAAAGTACCGAAAATTAGGTATAAGCGGTATAGCGGCAGATTCGGAAATCACGGAAAAATTGGTACAGCGGTCTGGTAGGGTTAATTTTACTGACTTAGAAGTAAAACCACTGATCTAAAATTCTGTGAAATTCCATTTTATGTAAAAAGTTGAGCAAGGACAATGTGAAAGTAAAGAGGTAGCTCATACTCTTTTGCTTTTTAATCTTATTTTTTTGTTTAAAATTTGGAATGGGTGACAATATCAGGGTTGAATGACATACCTGTCCGTCTTTTAATGGGTGACAAATGAAAAAGGAGCAGGACTTTAAAAAATACCATTCTGTAAAGGGTGTTACTTACTTTGTTCTTCTGTGACTCAGAATCTTTACTAAAACCGTTAGTTGTATATACCTCTATACTACTTTGCAAGGATGTTTTAAATTTCAGAACTTACAAAGTTCACAAAATAAATTGATAATGAATTATAGAAACTACACTTTGAAATAAACTATATAACTTGAGTATAAATGTTTTTAAGTATTTTTGTCTTTATTAAAAATGTTTCCAACTGTTGTGAGTATAACCAAGAAATGTTCCATTTTTTTCAATAACTACCCCTAACCATACAGGTAGAACTTCCCTTTTTTACAGAGTGGTGGCTCCTTTGATGATGTTACATATAGGCTATGATATTCAGCCACTTTATTATGACAACAATAAGAGAAAAGGGCATATGTTTCCCTACTTGACTGGGCAAGGATGTACTCTTCATTCACTAGATATTGATAACCTCTTTGTGATTGTTCAAATGCTGGATCTCCAGTAAGGCTTCTTTGAGGGAGGCTGCAGGGGTTTACCATCAGTTTCCAGATGGTGGTCATCTGGTTCCAGTTTAACAACCTCTTTCGTACCTCTTCCTGCAGTGGTTCAATCTTGATGTTGTCAGCCCTCATACTGACAAAGTGGTTCAAGTCCATTTAAGTTCCCTGGTATTCACATCATCCATGGGAAACTGCATTCTTTTTGCCACACTAAATGATGAACATGGTGTCTACTTCCGTGCTATCCTGGCCTCTCTCAGTCTACCATCTTCAAATTATCTTTCTCTTGCTCAGCTCTAGATCAGCAAGTCCCATGGCTAAGCAAATGTCTAACAGTGAAAAGAAATTTGTCTCCCTGTCTTTTATAAGTCCAATCTTTAGAAGTGATTCTCTTTGAGGCTTCAGTCTCCATCCCAACTACATTTTAGGAACAGCTTGTCCACAAACACTATTTTCTCCAGCAGGCCTCCTTTTCATCTCATTTTTTATTGACTAAGAGTAGACAGGAGTAGTAGTGGTGGTGGTGATAGAACTGGTTGTGACACTACTCAGTAAATACTGTGCAGTTATTTATTTTAACTTAGAATGTGGCACATCTGATGTATTTCATGTTCAACTCTGGTGCAAAATCACAATTATAGGGCAATGGGAAGACTCCCAATCAATAGGTTTTTACTTGGTTTAACTTAGCATTTCCTATGATTAATTTAAAATGAAATTCTTTTTCACAGAATACTTACCAGTATCTTTTAGAACTAGTGTGAGGAACCCAGTTTGGATCCTCTCTTACTCCCTTCTTCCTTTTTTAATTTTTGTCTATAAGGAACCATGAAGACTCATGCATGCAAGTTCCTCAATTTAAAGAAGAGTAAGAAATATATCTGCTGTTGGTTCATTCAAAACAGAGGCTTTCTCTGCTACTAAGAGGGTTTTTTGTTTTTTTGTATAAGACTCCCTGGCTTTTAGCAGGAAAAATCTAGCTTTTGCGATGAGGCCACCAGAAAAGATGTTCTCTACTGTTTAGATGTCTTATGTTTTACGATCTTTTGTGCTATACTATCAAATTATCTCTTCAGTGGAAATTGCTGAGTATTTAAGTGATCAATTGGCTGTTTTTCTGGGTTATACCATTCAACTGCTCTGTGCCCAGGGTTATGCTTATGAAGAGCTATTTCCTAATTGTAGTCTGCTTTATTAAAATGAAAAGAGGTTTGGAGGCCACTTTCACCAGTCAACAGGTATAGTAGTAGATGAATTTTTGCAACATTTTCATCAGTTCTGTTTGTCTGGCTACCCTGACCTCTCTTCATAGTGACCCTTTCTTTCCCCTCAGAAAGACATTTAATTCATTTGTACACTGCCGTTTTCTTCATGGCATTATCCCCATTAACTTGGACTAACATGCCCCTGATTTCACTTCCACTCTTACCAAGTTTAACAAGAAATTTAATGTTTGTTCACTGCTCTAATCAAGTTCCGACATTCTTGTGACAGCACACAAAAACATGCAATAATGAACGTTATGAACAAGACATTGCCAGACATTGGCATGAACACTGTGAGACATAGATATATCAAGGTTATGAAACCTAACTAAGTTTATACAGTGCTGCCAATGTAACCACATGGTGGAAAGTTGGCGAATTTAATTGTCAGATCTTGTAGTTATATTAATATAATAAAATTTCAAAACTAAAGATTTTTTATGAAAAGTCATAGCTATTCAGGAATATTAGTGAACAGCAAAGGTGAAGAGCTTGGGGTTTTAGATTAGCGCAGACCTGGAATATTATCCAACTAAAACACGTGCAAGCTAATTGTCCTTGGTTACCCTAGATGGTTACCCTCTCCAAGCCTCAGTTTTGTTACCTGAAAATTGTAGATAGAAATATTACTATGACTTTAAAGGTTTAAAATTTTTATGAGATTATCTACATAAATACTCAGCATAGATGATGGTATTTTTATGTGAAATACCACATGCAATCCATGAATTTTAAGTAAAAAAAGAAAACATAATTATTAAGGGAGAATCTATTAGTTTGGTGCAAAAGTAATTACAGGTTTTGCACTGTTGAAATTTGCCATTTGATATTGAAATACATTTTTAAATAAATGTGGTTATGTTATACATCATTTTAATGTGTATTTCTAACTTTATGTGTTTTTGCTAATGACTTATTACTTGCTGTTATTTTAGACTATGGAATGATGTTAGACAAAAAGCAAATTTGAGCGATTTTCTTATTCTAGTTCAAAATGGGTCGTAAAGCAGCAGAGACAACTTGCAACATCAACAAAGCATTTGGCCCAGGAATTGGTAACAAGTGTACAGTGCACTGGTGGTTCAAGAAGTTTTTGCGAAGGAGATGAGAGCCTTGAAGATGAGGAGCGTAGTGGCCAGCCATCAGAAGTTGGCAATGACCAATTAAGAGCAATCATCAAAGCTGATCTTTTTAGAACTACATGAAAACTTGTTGAAGAACTCAACATCGACCATTCTGTGGTCCTTGGGCATATGAAGCAAATTGGAAAGATGAAAAAGCTCCGTAAGTGGGTGCCTCATGAGCTGACCAGAAATAAAAAAAGAAAAATATCATTTTGAAGTGTTGTCTTCTTTTATTCTGCACAAGAAGAATGAACCATTTCTTGATCGGATTGTGATGGGTGACAAAAAATGGGTTTTATACAACCAGTGATGATGACCAGCTCAGTGGCTGGACCAAGAAGAAGCTCCAAAGCGCTTCCCAAAGCCAAACTTATGCCAAAAAAAGGTCATGGTCACTGGTGGTCTGCTGCTGGTCTGATTTACTACAGCTTTCTGAATCCATTACATCTGAGAAGTATGCTCAGCAAATTAATGGGATGCACCAAAGACTACAATGTTTGCAGCCAGCTGGCACTGGTCAACAGAAAGGGCCCAATTTTTCTCCAGGACAACACCCCACCATGTAGCACAATCAATGCTTCAAAAGTTGAACGAATTGGACTACAAAGTTTTGCCTCATCTGCCATAATTCACCTGACCTCTCACCAACCAACTACCACTTCTTTAAGCATCTTGACAACTTTTTGCAGGGAAAATGCTTCCACAACCAGCAGGATGCAGAAAATGCTTTCTAAGAGTTCATCGAATCCCGAAGCATGGATGTTTAAGCTACAGAAATAAACTTATTTCTTGTTGGCAACAACATGTTGATTGTGATGGTCCCTGTTTTGACTAATAAAGACATGTTTGAACCTAGTTATGATGATTTAAAATTCAGTCCAAAACCTCAATTACTTTTGCACCAACCTAAAATTATTTGAGATTGGCAAACAGCATGATATAATCTGTATGGCTCGTGTATAACAGGAATTTGATAAATGTTAGTTGAATCAGAATTTTAAACATGTATCTAGGGTTTCCATATTTACTCATTTGATTGACTAAGCCAAACTATTTCAGAGTTCTTTCTTCCCCATAATAAATGCACTGAACTCAAAGAGGAGTTTTAGTGGTTCTCAGACGTTTTTTAAATTGGGAACCCTTAAAAAATCTTATAAAATCTATGGACCCTATCCAGAAAAGTGGATACATAAAAATATTACATATAATGTAAAAAAATTACATACATTAAAAAAAAGAGACAGATTCTGAGGTTAGAAATAATCTGTAACCTAAGGTAACTTCTCTTAAAGTTTCCATTTCTTCATTTGTAAAAGGCAAATACCACTTATCTCATGTTACACAGATTGAGTGAAATCATGTAATTATTGTGCATGCAATTTAGCAGATGTCAAATTAAATGGTAGCTATACGTAATTATTAACAGACCAACAGTGACTTCTTGTTTTGTCTCTAATTACTACTGTTTGAGGTTTTCTTGTGCTGATTGGTTTATTGCAGCCACTTTTCAGTTTCCAAGGTTATTTTATCTTTCCCATGGTTATCTCATTTATTTGGTTTTTCTTTATGGGCTACCTATTTTTACCGATGATAGTGACCTATGAAAGTACTCGAGAGTAATAGCATCTTCACTGTTCGGTTCAGAATATTAAGTAGCATTAATATGGATTTCAAAGGTGATTAGTAATAAAGAGAAATTCAATATAAAAACAAACATACTTGTTATACATGAAAATGGGGGAAATTATATTATATCACATAGTTTTCTTGAAAACTAAATGACAATAAAACACAATGAGTAGCACATAACTGAGATTTAATTACATTTGAATAATGAATGATAAATGGAAACCAAGTGAGAAAAGAACATGTATTTAAATGAGAAAGCATTTATTCTATTATTCTCAAACTGGTTATATTAAAAATGTATCTTCATGTTTTTAATATATCTGAAAAACAATTTAAATAGGATATATTAATAGAATATTTACAGAGTCAAGCAGAGTGCCATGAAAATAATGCAAAGCTTTGGAAACTCTCAATTATAGAAATCTTTTTTTTTCTTTTTTTAATTCATTTTTATTGTTAGACTTATTGGGGTGACATCTGTTAGCAAGGATTACATAGGTTTCAGGCATACAATTCTACAGTGCATTGTCAACTTGAATTATAGAAATCTTTATCAACAAACTCTAAGGGACTATTCAATTTATTTTATTTTATTTTCATTGACATTTTGTAATTTTTAAGCATGTAGTTGTACAAAATGTATAGGTGACAGGCCTGAAAGGAAAAGCCAAATAAATGAGGTAGACAGTGGGAAAAATAAAATAATCTTAAAAACTAGAAAGTAGATGCAAAAAACCAATCAGCACAAGAAAACTTCAAACGACAGTAATTAGAGATAAAACAGGAGGTCAATATCAGCCTGGCAATAATTACAGCTATCACAATTTAGCATCTACTAAATTGCAAAATATTTTGGTTATGTATTTGATGTGGTCACTGTAGTCATTATGACATTTCACAAAACACTGAAGAGAAGCTTAAAGATTCGCAAGCATTACAAAATGCTGTAAGTAAACAGTAAACTCCATCTGTATGGAAGATCTTAAAAGGTGATCTTAAGAATAGGTACAAAGGAACACGTCTCCCTCCCCCAGATGATGGCATTATTAAAAATACTGGTCATTTACCATCACAATGACTCTCATTTTAGAATGGTAAATGCTTCATTTAAAGTACAGTATGTTCTGGTTTTCCTTTTTAAAAATATTTTGATTATGCTCTTATAATTCTATCCAATTTCTAAAAATGTGCAGAAAAATTAGGACTGAGATCCAATAAGTTTTTATTAGTTCTACTGAATGTCACAGACGGGGAAGGAGAGCTAAAAACTTTATGTCCTTTTTATTTTGGAAGATTTCAGAATTGCAAACTAGTATCCGAGTATTCAAATTGTTGACTTTTCGTAAGTCTTGGCAACTAAAGGCCTCCTGGTAAATGTATTATTAATAATTAGTGGAATATTTATCACTCTTACTGCACAGACTTGTGATCATAACCATTTTGTTTAAATGAAACTGCTATTACGTGCCCTCACAGAAATTAACTACTCATGTTTAGTAAGATTAGTGACACATGGGTCCTTTTTGAAACAAAATGCTTTTTAATTACTAACCAAGTTACTTACTTTTTTTATTTTAAAAGCTGTTACTTCTGATGAGTACTGAATTAAATGTGTATTAATTTTTGTGCTAGACTTTTGACTGTTTTTAAGCACTGTAATGTGAGATGGATGGTTATAAACAGTTATATATTAAGGTTTATATTAACCCTTTCAGAACTAATCTGTATCTCTTTAAAATATTTTTTTCCTGTATTATGATGTTTGCCAGCATTCAGTACTGTTGATTGGGATGTAGGTTTATATCCTCATTTTTCGATTATTTCCTGTAACTTGCAGCAAGCTCCACAGCAGTGGTGTTCAACTTTTAGCTTCCCTGGGCCACACTGCAAGAATTGTCTTGGGCAACACGTAAAATATACTAACACCGGGGAGTACCCTGGTGGTGTAGTGGCTAGGCTTCTGCACTGTCAACGCTGCAGCCTGGGTTCGATTCCCAGCCAGAGAACTACCCCCCACCCCCACACCACACACAAAAATAATAATAATAAAAAGAGCTGGGATGGAAGCGTACCCTTTAGACTTAAAAAAAAATGTTTTTATATGTATACACACACACACACACCAACCTTAGCTGTGTGTGTGTGTGTATACATACTAACACCAACCTTAGCTGATGAGCTAAAAAATAAAGGTTCCAAAAAACCTCAGACTGTTTTAAGAATTTGTGTAGGGCCGCATTTAAAGCTATTCTGGGCTGCACCAGGTTGGACATTCCTGCTCTACAACCCAGTCCTTAAGGGGTTCATTTAAAAAACTGTGTTCTCTAAGGTTTATTAGCAATCAAGATGGAAAACTGAGTAAATTTCTACCATCGTTTTGCAGGAAAAAAAATCTGCTCAGCTCCATATTTCATCCATGAACAATTTGCAATGTAAGCAGTTTCATGGAATAAATAGAATGTAAAAACAACAAAAACAAGCAATGTAAAAATGTTAGGTTCAATATAGAAAACAGTTCCTGAGAACAACAAATATTAAATAGGATAGGATCAGTTTGTGGTAGAGGGTTTTTAGATTCTCTGATGCCCAAGGTTTTTTTGGGATTGATGTACTTCATAATCTTTATTGTCTCATAGTGTTCGTAATCTTGTCTTTTATATTGAGTCTATTTTCACTTTAAGTATAAATTACTCAGTGAAAAAAATGTATTAACATTCAGCATTTGAATGGCTATCACTTAGGCCATTACTATTTAAGAAGCACAGATAATTTTTTTCATCAACATATTGCATGTATATAAATTATTTTCATTTCTTCTATCAATTCAGTATCAATCCATGTTTCCCTTTCAAACAGATTTAAATTTTTTTAAATTTTAAATTGATTTCCTATTATACATTCATTGAATCTGGTAATTTTTGGGGGTATAATTTTACTTTAAGTGAAAGACACCTTATAATTTCATTCATAAGATAGATTAATTGGTGTTTTATTAAGAAAACAGCTTAATCATGTATTTAAAGATTCAACAAAGTTGAGAAAGCAGAGTAAAAAGTATTTTGTTGAATCTTTTGCATGTGGGAAAAAAATAACTTTTATTGTATGAAATTGATTGGAATGGGTAAAAACTTCTATCACATTAATTTGGAAAGATGAGAGCAGCAATGTCAGGTGATAGAAGTGGATATGAAAAAACTTGTACTACAACTGACTCTAACTTATTTTCTTTTTCCTATTTGATACTGACTAAACCTTGAAATGGATTGATTAGCAGTGACTTATGAAAAGCCATTCACTTCAACTCTTCTGCCTGGCATTTAAAACATTCCAAAATCCTGCCACCTTATTCTACATAAATTCCACTAGTTTTCTCTGCTTATCTTAAGTTAGTTCTAGTCAGTGGCCAATGATCATTTCTGCTTTTGAGTTGGCTGAATTGTATTCCCCTCCATTCCAAATTTATGAGGTTCTAATCTCAGGGCTTAGAATATGACTGTATTTGAAGATAGTACCTTTAAAAAGGAAATTAAGATTAAATGAGGTCATGCCCTAACACAGTATGATTGGTGTTCTTATAAAAAGGCGGCATTTGGAGACTCACAAACAGAGAGAACACCATGTGTAATGAAATAGCCATCTACAAGCCATGGACATAAACCCTTGCCAGAAACCAACCCTGTCTTGGACTTCTAGCCTCCAGAACTGTGAGGAAATAAATTTGTTTACATCACCCCTTTGTTATGACTTTGCTTATGTTATTCCCCTCACTGAAAACGTCCCTTCCTTTCACCCATATCTATCCATACTATGTCATTCAACATGGAATTTAAACAGCCACTTGACATTATCCCTGACACATTAGTCCTCTCTCACCTTTTCTGATCTCGCAGAGAACTTACACTCGGTACCACAAATTTTAGCAATTCCTAACATATGAAGCAGATGTAAAGGACTTCCTGAGTTAATACAGGTAAAATATTTAAAATAGTGCCTGGCACATAGTGTGTCTTAAGTATTTACTACATCCATTGCTGCTATTACTATTTCCTAATCATTTTTCTCTAATCAAATCCCATTGCTACTGATGCTCTAGTATAATGCTGGGTATGTAAGTGCAAAAAGCACTTGATGTATAAAACACTTAGGGGAAAATGAGACATAGTGTTTGCCCTTAAGTAGCTCATTGTTTAGTAGGGCAAAGTCCAATTCTATAGGAAGGTTAAGTGAAGAAAAAAGTGGGTTCAAAAAAAATTTCACAAAACATGAGTCCTGAAGGAAGATGTATTAATTATCGATTGCTGCATAACAACTTATCCCAAACCACAGCAGCTTAAAACAAATATTAATTATCTCAGATTAAGGAGGGGCTTAGCTACGTGGTTCTGGCTCAGGGTCACTTACAAGGTTACATGTAAACTGTTGGCTGGGGGTGGAGTCATCTCAAGAGGGCCCAAGAATTGGCTTCTAAGTTCACTCATGTCATTGTTAGCAAATTTTAGTTCCTTAATGGCTGTTATATTTCATTTCATTGGCACACAGGCTTCTCTATAGGCTGCCTTAATGTCCAATGACATGACAACTGGCTTCTCTCAGATTCAAGAGTATGCATGAGGAAGTACCAACGTCTTTTATGACCTAGTCTCAGAGGCACAGTCACTTACACTTTACTCTATTAGAAAAAGTCAAAAAGTTCAATCCACAAAGGAAGGTGAATTAAGTTCCACCTCTTGAAGAATAGAATATGAAAGAATTTGTGGACATACTAAAACCAGCAAAGAAAACTAGAAATTTGTTAAGAAATTTTGGGGGGACCAGGAGGTTACTCATGGCAGACTGAAGAAAACTGCAAGAGCATAAAGTATGAAGCAGCATGGAGTATTGGGATAGAATACCTGAGGCTGCCAATGTAGGATGGTGTTATAGCAAGGTCTTTCTAGCTAATGAATAGGAGTTTGCACTTTTATTCTACAAGTGATAAAGCATCATTATAAAAATTGTGTGTAGGGCAGTTTCCTAAGATGTGCACTATAGAATCTGGGGGTAGTTTGGAAGAATGAAAAGAGGTAAAACTTAATTAAGAAAGACTAGTTAAATAATCTGTTTTAAAAGTTCAGATAACAGATTATGAGTGAATGATTAAGAGAAAGGTTGAAAAATTGAAGAGGTAAAGGTGGACCCTAGACCTAGTTAGAAGGTAAAATATGTAAGAACTAGTAATTAGCTGTGGGATATAGGAAAGAAGAAAGTACAAAAGATATCAGGTATGGTAACTGAGTATATGGTACTATATCCCAAAATTACCTGCCTGTTTCTTTAAAGATAAAGGTAGTTTTTAAAATAGTATTAAGATTTTTTTTATTCTATGAAAATTTTAAAAAACTATTAAATAGAAATAATAAAGTAAAAATAACTGTAATAGTTACTTCTGCGATGTTGAATTAACACCTTGTACATATCCTGTTAGTCCTTTGTAAACTTACAAATTTTTACAAAATTGGAATTTTATATGTGTATGTGTATGTGTGTGTGTGTGTGTGTGTGTGTGTATTTTTTTAATTTTTTTTTCTGGTATGTGGGTAGCTCCCTGGCTGGGAATTGAACCCAGGCCACAGTGATGACAGCACCAAAGCCTTAAGCCACTACACCACCAGGGAACTCCTGGAATTATATTTTAAAACTTTCTTCACACTTACTTACGAGGGCTGTTGGAAAGTATCCAGCTGCAAAATGTTCTCGTTATATTGACAATGACTGGATTTTTTCCAGACAGCCCTTGTATATCATGTTGATAAAATTTCCTCCACATAATTTTTAAAGGCTGAATACTGTTGTATGGATGCAGCTTAATTTATTTAACCAATATTCTAGTAAACAGTGCAGTAATGAACATTCTTGTAACAAAACTGTTACACATATATTACGATTTATTTCTAGAATTGTCCTGTCAAATCCTCATGCTCAAGATTTTTGATACATATTGCCAAACTGCATTCTAGAAATGTACCAATTTATACTCTCAGTAGTATAAGAAGCCCTGTTTCCCTGAACCCTTGCCAGTATTACCAAGACATAATCACTGGTTAAAATAACACCTGAAGACTAAATTAATGTGTAACATGTTACATCACTCATAAGTCAGATTTACTATTAAACTTTTACATGCTACCATTCAAAGCTTAAGATTCTTACATATATTTTAGATGACAAATCTGAGGTCCAATAAGTTATATAATAAATCAGACTACCATTTAGTGGGAGTTTCTGCCTTAGATACCATATTGAATTGCTCTTTCTGATTTGCAACTTTGCCTAACCAATTACTTTTTTTTTTTTCTGTAATAACCTTATAAATTTCCCAGAAAAGGTACATACTTCATTATTAAGGGCTGGAAGCTAGGCATATTCCATTAGTTTAGCACTGTTTTCTAGGTGCTTCTTAGTTTGGATTTTATACATTATGTGTTGAAGGAAACCTGTGAAGACATTTACCAAACAAAAAAAGTCTACCTAATCTTACATAAGAATATATTTCGTCGAGTTAATGGTTCATTTATTCACTGTCTCACATATCCAACAGTACTTATCTAATGTGTACCATGTGCTGGAATAAAGCAGTGAACAAAACAAATGCAGTCCCTGCTCTCATGAGACTTCCATTTTTAGTAGGCTGAAGGGAAACAGAATAATTTATAAATGCTATTGGGAAAATAGAGGGTCATGTGAGAGAAAATAAATGCAAAAAGGAGCTACTTTAGATATGGTGGCCACGGAAGACATGTTAGAGATGATACGAGTTAAGAACTGAGGGATGAGAATGTTAGTCATATATTAAGCATAGAGAAAGCCTATTGCAGAAAAAACCAGCAAGTGCAAAAGTCCTGAGATAAGTTAACAGTTAAGATTAAGTTCAACTGAGAGAAAGAGATTCTCTAAATAGTAACTTTAATAAAACTTTACTTTTTCCTTACATCAAAATCTGAATGTAACGAGTACTGGGTTCGTATGGTGCTCCCCAAAGGTCTTAAGGCCCCAGGTTTTGCCATCCCTAGGATGGGGGAACCTGGACATGGTCCATCCTGGCAGCTATTCCAGGGTGCAAGATATATAAAAGGAAAAGAAGCAAAGGACTGAAGGTTGTGCAACAACTATCTTTTAAGGATGGTTCTGGAAGAGTGCCACATGGCATACCTGCTTACATCCCACTGGCCAGAAAAACCACATGTCTATAGGGATGGAAAATATACTCTTTCCTCTGGACAGCCATGTGCCCATGTCTATTACTATGAAAAATCAGAGAAATTTCAGGGGTCAATTAACAGTCTCTGCTACAGACTGGGAAAAGCTTGGTACATGACAGAAACAGAAATGGTGAGAATAAGATGAAGTTGGAGAGGTAGACAGGAGCCAAATTATGCAGTTTTAAAGGCCATGGTAAGAAAATTGGATTTTATTTTTTTTGTAAGGGAAGCTATTGAAGGACTTTAAACAAGGGAGTGAAGTAACCTAATACACTTTTTGAAATGATCACTCCAGTTGATATGTAGAAAATGGTTTGAAGGGGCACAGGGAAAAGTGGAAGCAGAGATAGCAGGGATACTGTTGTGCAAGATGATGGTATTTTTAACAGGGTGGTGGCATTAGAGGTGATGAGAAGTGGCTGAATTTAGAATACATATATATAAGGAAGAGCCGATGGTGCTAGATGATGAGTTGGACCTAGAGTGTGAGGAATCAAAGAAGATTCCTAGTTTTATGCTGCAGCAAGTAAATGAACTGTTGGTACTGTTTATGGGAAGACAGTTTGGATCCAAATGTTCCATTTCAGTACCTGTTAAATTTGAGATACCTGTCCTTTTTAATCCCTTATCATGGTCAGATGTGCAGTATTGCCAACACCAAGTTTGTTCAATCTGTGGCCCAGGAAGGCTTTGAATGTGGCCCAACTCAAATTTGTAAACTTTCTTAAAATATAATGAAAATTATTCATGGCTCTTTTTTAGCTCATCAGCTTTCACTAATGTTAGTGTATTTTATGTGTGGCCCAAGACAATACTTTTTCCAACATGGGTTAAGAAAGCCAAAAATTTGGACAACCCTGGCCTTCACCTTTTAAAAAATATGAGACCTTCCTTTCTTACAACTAGTTATTTACAAACTAACTCCTCCTCTAATAATTTTTTTTGAGGGGATGTTAAGAATAAGGACTATCTTTTGATCTTAACAAAGTCCTATATATGAGTCAAACTAATAGATTAAATGGCAATACTTGATGTTACTATATACATAAAAGCACATCCCATTTTTATTATTCCATTTATGATTCCAAATATAGTTATACTTTCAAGTTATTCATAAATCAAAATGCTCAGTAATACACACAAATACACATAAAAGTATTCACATACCTATACATATTACACATACATAAAGGTGTAATTGGTCTTTTAACACACCATCTTACACAGTAGAAGAGAAAGCTGAAGAAGCAGGAAAGAACTGTTAGGGGAAAGGGAGAAAAAAGGGAGGGAAGAATATAAAGAAGTGTTGTTCCTCTTCAAATTTTCTTGAAGTAAAAAACACAGTGAGGTAGAACGTTTAATTAAATGAATAACCAGGCAAACATTGTCTACTACTACATTAGCACTATTTTAAGTTTAAAAAATTTTCACTATTTTAAGTTTAAAAAATTTTCACAGTATCTACTAATTCAAAGTACCCTGTATTCCATAAACATGATGGTCACCTTTCATTTCATAGTATGCTTATTTTCTTGCTATTTATGACTGACAGATGTCCTTTGCCCATTGATAATAAATTTTAAATTGGATTACAGTGAGGTTTTTTTGAGAAAAAGGTGATTTTACATAAGAAACAAACGAAGGAGAAATTTAATTTACTTTAAATGAATTGTATTTTACATTAATGAATTCTATCACTCAAATAAAAAGAAATAATTTTCACTTTATGAAATTACACAATCCCAAAACACATGCAGAGGCTCGTTTTAAGTCCAAAAACTAGTAACAAAAAGGGAACGTTTATCGATACACAAAATAATAAAAAGATTTATTATTTCAAAGAAACAAATTTAATTTCACTTTGACAATTATTTTTCTGGAACATAGAGATTTTTCACTCTTTCTTAAGTTTTCACCAAAGCCACAGTAATTTCAAACGGTCTTGCAGACAGCCCAGCTAGTCACTCAAGCTTATGTGGGAAGTAGGGTCACGATAAAGGGCTGCAAATCTAACCGGTGGCCCAAGATCATCCAAAAGTGCTTTAAAAACCTGGTCCCCAATATCGTCCCTCCCACCAAGTTTTAAAAAAAATTAAAAAACGGAAGAGTGGTGAGTAGAAAATACCAAAGGGTTCAGCGGAGGGGAAACTCACTTCTCAGGTGGTGATGGTGACGTGACGTGTTGCCGGTCCCTGGATGTGTATAAGCACCGGAGAATGCGGGGGCTGAGGGAGGAAAGAACAGCGATGAATTTGCTTCAGGTGTTGGAGGGAAGGGGGTTCCCCATTCCAGGAGGACGTAGGCGGGGTGACGGACACAAACACAAACACGCTCGGCGTCCCTGGGGAGGGCGGACCCATGCCACCTCACCATTCCCCGCCCCTGGACCCCGCAGCCCACCTCGCACCCAGGATCCGTGCCCAGTGTGAAGCAACCTGGCCCCAGGGAAACTGTAGCGGTCGCACAGGCCCCGCACGTTATAACGGCCGAGTGGAAGCTACGAGCCTCCGGGTGAATCGGTACGAGACTCGGTGGAGGTCGCGGAGGGGGAGGTGACGGAGTGAATCGCTTCTCTCCACCCACTCGCTAACGCGCGGGAACCGGCCTTCTCGCTCCCAACCCAGTCCCGTAGGCAATCGCCGCTCCCACCTTCCGCTGCCGCCTTGAGGGAAGCCGGAACGACGGAGGGTCACGGCGGGGGTCAGAGGGTAAAGGTCTTGCTCCCAGCAGCCTCCGCGGTGGATACGTCGCCATCTTGGATCCGCGGGACAAGAAAATTCATGCGGTGAGTTTTTGGCAAATTTTCGGAAGTCTGGCAG
>PVJL010004942.1:102456-118632 GCA_004026885.1 Lyroderma lyra
AGGGGGGGGGGGGGGGGGGGGGGGGGGGGGGGGGGGTGGCGGCGGTGGAGGGAGGGAGGGGGTGTGTATTGGGAGGGTGGTGGACGGGACGTAAAGCGTCGCTGTACTCGGGTCGCTGCAGCGGCAGCTCTGGATCCTAGGCCCTGTCCCTTCGGTCGGCGCTGGGGCTTTCTCCCAGACTCGGCTCCCACGGGCTCCCGCCAGCGCAGAGAAGCCTCCGCCGCGCCGCTTCCTGGGTAGAAGAGAAGGTGGCAGCGGCGGTGGCCAAGGAACCTGGCCCGCTTTAGACTGCGCTGCCGCCTTCTCATCAGCTGCTGCGGTCCCTGACTGTTCACGTTATCTCAGTACATGCACATCACCTGCAACTTCTGTATATGTGTGTGCGTGTGTGTGTAAAACATGGTGAATATTGGACTGGCTAACGGGCCGCAGGAGCCTTCAGGCCCTGGGATACCAAAGGCTTTGGATGGTGGAAGGAGGAGTGAGTGCAACTGTGAATCTTCCTCAGCCACTGCAGCCTGAGGGTGAAGCTTCCCTCCGGTTAGTCCAGGGGCGGCGGAGGAACCCGAGCCGCTCCTCAGTGAAGTTGCTAGCCCTGGGTTTCTACTTCCGCCGGGGCCTCTCCATCTTTTGCTCTCTTAGGTCTAACTTAAAAGTTTTAGGGGAGAAATGAGTAGGCTTAAAAGCGGCCTTCCTAGTTCTTGGTTGAGTCTCTGCTGTCCTTCAGGGAGAGGAAACCTGTAACTCTTAGTGGCTGGACCTTTTTGAATGTGAGTTTTAGTTTTGTTTTGTAAAAAAAAACATTACCAAGGTTTTAGAATTTGCATTTATTCCAGGCCCTGTGAGTACAGTATTACCACCATAAAAGTCTTAACATACGGGTACCACTCTCTCGGAAGGAACTTAGTACACATCAACTTCCTTTGAATCCTAGGAGATACCTTCACTTTCCAACATCCACAAGACCGAATGCAACAGTTTTGTTTTATTTTCATAAAACTCTTGGTAAAAAAATTCTCCTTTCTTAATCTTCAAGGTGATTTCTAATAAGTATAAAAAAATTCAGTATACACTGATAACAACTTAGATTCTTGGAGAAGTAGTAGAGAGTACTGAATTAACAAAATCTGTTAGTGAGTCCATACTTGAATTTTGTTCAAGTTGAACACAATTCCTGCCATACTTGATACTAGGAATTTCTAGACCGGGAATAAGTGTAACTTTTGATTTGAAAATATGTACGTATTTACATACCAAGTTTATGTTGAGTTGTTAGGGAATATTTGCTGTATTTGACGTTTCACAAACTTCAATGAACACACCTTTGCAATTATGGAAGATAACCTGATCCTAGATTGAAAGAGATGATTAAGAATCACAGACTGCAATGGTTATGTGTCTTCTACATTCAAATGGTTAGATGTTTACATTCTGATCTCTCTCTTCATGAAATAGTCTTAATGGATCAAGATCTTTAGTAAGCTTTGTTGAACTCCTCAACAGTTTGTAGTTCTTTTGTAATATTAAATCTTAAGGAAAAATACCAGTGCATGGAAAAGGCAAAACTCCTGCTCTACTTTCTTGACTTTGTAAGATCCTCATTTAATTTTAAAAAGTTATTTTTCATCTTCTTTTGGGGGCTTGAATTACAGTGACTTCTGTGAATACTTTGTATTTTACACAGGAACTGAGAAACTTTCACTTTTTTGCATCCCAGTTAATACTGCATCTATAAAAACAAATTAAGCATCATTTGTTGGCAGAACCCTTTTATTCTAAATGTACGGTGTAGGACTAAAAATTGCCTGTATGTTTAAGCAAGCAAAGGCTATAGCCATTAGACATTTTTCAGTTTCTATAATACTTTTGTTTTAAAGTGAATTTATATAGTGGGAAAATGGGGGTAAAATGTGTGATTTAGTGACTTATATCCTTTTTATTGGAAAAGTACTTGATCTTGACAATAAAACTCAAACTATCCTCCCCAAGAGAACTAATTACCTGTGTTTTTACTTAATAACTTTGGATATTTAATGTATTTTTTGATTTTTGAGAAATACTTCATAGTTACCTGAAAATTCTGTTTATTCCAAAGTGAGTAAATACTTCAGATTTATGAGTAGATTTCATTAGAAGTGCTTCTAACAGTTGTTTTAGTTTTTATGTCTTTCATTAGATACTGGTATTAAAAGTACTTGTATTTTGAAAGACAGACTTTTAACAATCTGTGGGAAGTTATACAGGTTTTCCCTTTTTAGTGACAAATTTGCATCAAAATATTTTCTTAATATAAAAAGGTATGCTTCATGTCTATGTATGAAATGATGAGTAAACATTAGTAGGCTAGTAAAAATAAGTTAACTGAATTATGCTCTTTAAAAGCAGTGTTAAATACTATTTGTAAATTACATTTTTTTTTAACTGTGGAAAGTTTATTCTGTTATGATTACAGGAAGGCAAACTTCCCATGTGCATGCTTGAATAGCCATTTGAGGACAACTTATGCAAATAGTGATAGTTTTAGGAGAAGATACTACTAAGATTTTATTTGTTACTTAGATCTCTATTGTATATTGTAACACAAAGAAGCAAAAGAAACCAAGGTACCTGGTAGGGCAGTTTTAGAGTTGCATTGTAATGTTTGCATAGAATTATATACAGTATTGATATCAAGGGATCTGGGGCTATGAGACGAGTCATTCTGGTTGATGATAGAGGTGACTTCTTACTGAGGATAATTTCTACTTGTGATACTTAAAGGATTTAAATTTCATTTTGCTTTTTTCCTGGATATTTTAAAAACAGCTATATACTAAAATTGATGTCCTTTGTAGAAAGTCTGCTTTTGAAAATAAATAGAATGGACATTAGGGTTTTAAGTTTTTGAAATTACTTTATAATTTTACTTTAGTTTTGTTCATTGAGTCTTTTCTTCTTCAATTTAAATACTTTATATATTTTTCCTTGTTACTTTAGTTTTTCTATTTGGCTTCCTTTTTTACAAACTCTTAAAACTCCTTATGACAAGTCATGCTGGTACGGCTTGTTTATTTATTTACTTTGTAGGGATGACCTGAGGAAAAAAAAATTTTTTTTTTTTTTTTTTTGGTTGGTTCCCTGAGCGGGAAGCGAACCCAGGCTGTGGTGAGAGTGCCAAAACCTAGCCACTAGACCACCAGGGAACCCCCCACCAGAAAAAATTTCTTAATACTTTTTTCTGGAAGCTTGTTCTCTGAAATAAGGTACAAATTTCTTGATATGTCACTTGGGGGTATGGTACATTATGAACTAATAAAATGGTTTACAGTGTTTATTTTTTGGTAAGACCTCATGGCTTATATAATATGGAAATGGAAAGTGAATTATCTAGGAGGAAAAAAAATTGCCTTTTCTCGACACACTTTAATAAGTTGTTAGGGCCTGAGTGAATTGAAATGTAGATAGGTATTTTGGACATATTTGCCACTTAACCCTGAAAGTTTTCAAAGTTTTCCTTTTCTTCCTTTTTTTTTCTTGCTTCCGTGTGTGTAGATGCTTATTTTTATTACCACTTCTCTTGTTTGACAAATTCCTTGTTCTTCAAAACTCTTCACAGCCTTGTTGTCACTTTCTTAATGATACCTTTCCTGACTCCCAAATCCTGCCATACTGATTTTATTCTTCACAGTTCTCTTAACTGAGTGTGTCACACTGTTTTGAATTTACTGTTCAACTCTACCATCTGTTATAATCTCAGCTAGACTGTAAGCATCTAAGGTAGGGCTTTGTCTTATTTATATTTACATTTCTAATATCTTCTTTAGTTCAGGTTATCAATAAATACGCAGTTAAAATGAACTGGTGCCAGTTTGTCGTTTGACAGTGCTGTCAGTAGTGCTGTTTTCCAATCCACAGATCAGAAGGGACAGATCGGAAAAGGGGATGGGAAGAAGGTCATCCTGTATTCCTTCACTTTCTTGAATCCTTTCTTACAAGTTTTGCTTCTTAATTACCTAGGGGAAACTAGATTATCAGCTTATTGGGAGAAATGTCTGCAGAATGAGTACAGGTCTCAGGGAAAGATGTTAGTAGCAAATACCTGGCAGAGTGTTAAGATCTCTGTTTCTTGCTGTATTTTGTATGGCTAAGGTCACTAAGGTCATTGGTCGAAGGAGATATTTTGTATTTACAGTTACACTGTAATACGCATTTACCATTGCTTAACCATGTTAGGTCATATATACGAAGGCTGTCTGGAAAGTATCGAGCCAGGTAGTATGAAAAATAGAGGCATTTATGGCTGGATTTTTTTCCCATACAGCCCTCGTTTATATGACCTAACATGATTAAGCAATGGTAAATGCGTATTACAGTGTAACTGTAAATACAAAATGTCTCCTTGGACCAATGACCTTTAGTGACCTCAGCCATACAAAATACAGTAAGAAATACAGACCTAAACACTCTGCCAGGAGTTTACTACTAACTACACTATTTTACCTTCCTAAAAATCTGAAAATTTCCAATTCTGAGGAACATCTGGCTTTAAAGGGTTTGAATAAAATACTGTACATGAGTTTATGTCAGTGTTTTGAGATGTAGAATTCAAAACAGTAAATGACTCCCCGAATTGCATTTAATGGAAATGCTAACATTTGACTTAAGATTTTAGAAAATTTTTGTTATGTTTCATTTGCCTGTGTATTTTCTAGAGACTTTTTAATGACTAAAAACTACTAAGGATACAGAAACAGTATTTTTTTTTTTTTTAAAGAAAATTTGACCCAGTACTCAAGACACCAATCCTTTATCTGCTTTTACTGAATTGAAATGTCTTTCCTTATGTGAATGTAGATGAGAATGCACACTTAGGAAATTTTTACTTTACCAAGGAATGATTAAAAAAAAAACAACAACAAAGAAAATTGTGTCTGGGCAATTTAGATAGCAATGAGTAGACTTGCTTTTTGTTTTTCTTTAGTATGTCGATAGACCATTTTTCCAGTTATAGTTTGGATGTTGAAACATAACTGCATTTTGTTGTCAGCACCTGGACAAAATGTAATGACTGATTATGTAATACAACATGTTTGAGAGAGGAACATTCAGTTTTGTACAAGTCTAGCAGGAATGTGTTTTTGTGTTACTATTTTTTTTTTTTTTACATACTTGATACTTTTCCTTTATTTATCAATTTTCCCAATTACAAGGTGATGCTTTAGCAACCTCCAAAGGTCAACAGTGGATTGTGTTACTTTTTATGTTGTAAAACTTACTTATCCTTCATACAAATTGTGTACTGAATTTTCTGTTTGTAAAAGTCTTTTATAGGTTGGTGAAATAATATTCAGGGAGTTTACCATGCCCTTCAAAGCACCTGATAACCTTTTGGCTTAATTTTACTTCTTTATATTTAAAAAATGCTTTACAGCTTGCAAAGCACTTTGATACACATCACCTCAGTTTTATGTGGTTATCATTTTGATGTAAACTTTTAAAATAAGGTTAAATTTTAACATTAACATAAAGATAAAACAATCAAACTGTCTTGGTTAGTATGAAAATTAATAATTGGGTATTGTAAATGCCATTGTATCCTTAGACTGGACACAGCATCTAATACCTTTCTTACTCAGTAGGGAAACTCTGATTTATCATATTAAGTGGAAGGTTTGTTTTGTTTTTAACTGATCATCTTGCAGATTCAGGATAATTTAATATAAGAATTTGGAAGTAGTGGAAAATTTTTGCTTAAAACTTGACTTTCTGGCAAAATCTCATAATTTTAAAAATTATAAATGTATTTACCAAGAAACACCAAAACTTTAAGTAGTAATATCATGTTACAATGATAATAGTTAATATTATATCATACTGATACCATATTTTGCAAATTTATTTATTGACCAATTCTGTAAGAAGATTATGTGCTAAGCAGGTATGCCTGAACTTTACCTTGATTTAGTAGTGGACAAAATAGTTCTTTTAAAAGTGTAGTTTTTATAATTTTATGAGTGTGAGCATGTCTGGCTTTAGATTAGAAAAAAAATGAGAGCTTCACCCTTTTTAATCTGGGCTCATTTATGAGAAATTGTAAATGTACTCATAGAAATGTCAGGCCAAACTTTATTTGAGATCTGTAGCAAAACTGTTTAACCTGGTAGCAGCAAAAGCAGTCTTCAAAGTATTTAAATTTGATATGCAGTCATGGGGCTCATAATGATGTTTCAGTAACAGCGGACTGCATATATGACATTGGTCCCATAATACTATAATGGAAGTGAAAAATTACTATTGCTTAGTGATGTTTTAGCCTTCGTAGCTTCCTGGTGCAATTTATTACATCCCGTGGAGTTAACTGGTGTAAATAAACCTACACTGCCGGTAGTATGAAAGTATAGTACATGCAATTATGTACAGTATAGAATACTTGATAATAAACGACTGTGTTATTGGTTTAGGTACAGTAGACTCCATTAACTGGAACTTAAGCAACCGGCACCATCAAGCAACTGGTAAGAAAATCAAAGAAATAATGCTTTAAGTAAAAATTAAAATAAAATCAATTTCTAGTGGAAATGTAAGTTTAAACTTGGCACACCTCACTGTGAGTAAGCCCATGCTACCTGCATTATGTTTGTCTCCCACTCCCACCAATTCACTGTGTGTGAACATACAGGGTGGGTGGGATCTACTATTCCAATTTTGTATTCTCACCCAACTCCAAGGTGTGCAGAAACAGTTCCCTTTTAAGTGTAAATGTATAGGGCTTACCCTCAAGTGGAAGATGGAAATATGCAAGAGGCTTGAGAAAGGTGAGAGTTGTGCATTGCTCATGGAGGAGTTTAATGTCGGTTCATATTACATTAAGGATCAGTCTCAGAAGATAGAGGAGTTTTATGTTAAGTTGGAGAGTGACAAGAATGTGGAGAAACATGATACTCTTCATACACTGAAAATGGAAGTGCTTGACCAGGCCCTGTAATAAGTGGTTTTCACTGAAAAGGTCTGAGGCTGATTATATTTCAGGAAACATGTTGCAGGAAAAAGAGAATTCCATGAGAAAATGGGCATTTGAAGGTCAATGTTCGTTTTCAAGTGGCTGGCTTACCTGAGTCAGGATTAGTCACGGCATCCCTTGGACTTGTCAGGTGAGCAGAAATCAGCTGATTTTGAGGCTGCAGTTCATTTTGTGGTTTGTTTAGTGAATTGGTTGCAGAAATGGCTTGGCCCCAGAGCAGATTTATAATCAGATGAGACTGGATTTATGTGGAAGTGTCTGCCCAATTCTGCCTTGGCTGCTTGATGGTAATTAGAAGTTTACAGGTTCAAGCTAAGTAAAGAACGTATTATAGTGCTAGTTTGTGCAAATACATCTGGAATCATAAGGTAAAGCACGTGGTGGACAAATTTGCTAAACCAAGGTGCCTCAAAGGTGTAACTAACCTTCGTATAGATTATCATGTACGAAATAACAGTTAGATGGATGCAGAAATTTTTACCAAGTGGTTTTACTATTCGTTTGTCCTCGGTGTTACAGAAAATTAATGAAAGAAAGGAATACCAGAGAATAGTAAAGTTCTGTTGCTCCTGGATAACTGTTGTGCACATTCTCCCGCCGAAGGCTTGTTGTTAATGGCAACGTTTTTGTATGTTACCTTCCAGCTAATGTGAATCGCAGAGTGATACAGAATGTAAAATGTTTTACAGGCATGACTTCATGCTAAAAATTGCTAATTTTGATGGGATGATTCTAGACTTTTAGAAAAAAATAGAAATTCGGAGATGCTATCTACACTGTCACTTGTGCTTGGGCTTCTGTGAGAAGTGAAACATTATGGAAATGTTGGGGAAAGTGATGGACAGCTATGATGTCTGGAATCCGCCTCCTCCTTGGTCGACTTTGAAGGGTTTCCAGTTAATAGTGCAGCTGCTAGCAGCAGATTTTATGATGAAATCTTTGAGTTAGTTGACTGCTAATGACCCAATGAATGTGTCTCGAGATGAACTTGAATACTGGCTTGCTGTGAATGAAGCTATTCCAGTACGTCATATATTTAACACAGAATACATCATAGAAGCTGTTGTGAATCATGGAAAAATGAATGTTATAGAGGAGGAAAAGAGTGATGACGATGGGTGTGAGGTGGAAAAAGTATCCTGGCAGAGAGCTACTGCAGCATTTGAAACTTGAGTAACTTCGGCAGAACAACAACCCTTCTTCACTTCTCAGCATGTTGTGCAGCTCTGCATCATGCAAAACCTGATTCTGCATGAGAGGCATAGGGCCTCAAAACAAGCTGACATTCCTTCATTTTTCAAGAAAGCTGCATGCATGACATTTACTATAACATAGATGGAGTTTGAGATCATGCTAAGTGAAATGAGCCAGACAGGAAAAAAACCAAGAACCATATGACTTCATTCATATGTGGAAAATGAAACTGAAAACAACAAAGAAACAGAAACTCATGGATACAGTGAATAGTTAAGTGATTACCTGAGAGAGTAGTAAGGGGAGAGTGGGGTGGGAGAGGACAGAGGGGGACTCAAATATATGGCGACGGAAAGAGAACTGACTCTGGGTGGTGAACACAATGCAACACATAGAGGATGTATTGTAGAATTATACACCTGGAACCTGTGTAATTTTTTACTAACCAATGTCACACCAATAAATTTAACAATAAAAAAAGAAAAAAGAGTGAAAGGTGATAAGGTGGTAATCTGTAACATTTGGGAATACCTGGTTGCTCTCCGACTTTTACAATGGGGCAAAGTGCCCTTGGAACACATAGTAAGCCAATAAAATTAGTACTTGTTTGGGGGGGAAAAAAAAGACAGCTGCACACAAGTTTGCTGGTACAGCATCACCACTGAGGCAAATCCAAAACCATCCACATCCACTTCTGACCTGTCCTAGCTGCATCATCAGATCATGATGATCCTGATATGATTTCTACTCAGTAAACTACTGCTACTGTTAACAGTTTTAAGTGTGTATGTGTATGTGTTTTTTCTAAATTACTTGAAGTTAAAAATATTGTTAGTGAAGTTCATTAAGTTGAGACGTTTATTGACTGCCATTTAACTAAAATTGCACACTGTATTCACAAAGCTGTTTTTGTAATAAAACTTAGATTGTTTGTCTTTTTGTCTTAATTTGCTTTTAATTACTGTATTTCAGTATTAATATCAAAGCAATACAGAGTTTATGTTATAGTATGGGGTATAGTATTAGGCATATTTTTAATAGTAACTCTAGCAACCAAAAACTACATTTATCCTGCACCTACCAATCCCCATAGGTGCTGGTTAACTGAGAGTCTGTAGTATTACTACATTATACTTTCTATCATTATTTTAGTGTGTCCTCTTTTCTACTTATAAAAAAGTTTGCTGCAAAAGAGTATGCTGTGTTATTTAGGCAGTAACCTCATGTCATATTTATTGTGTCTCTTAGTTCCATTATTTTCTTTTGTGCTTGATTTAATCTTGTTTTGTACAGTAACATGCTGTACAGGCTTTAGCTTAGGAGCAATAGGATATTGTACCATGTAATGTAGGCTTTCTTGTAGGATATACCATCCAGGTTTGTATAAGTACACTCTAAGGTGATCCTACAAAGATAATTGCCTAATAATGGATTTCTTAGAATATATCCTTGTTGTTTAGTGCTGCATGACTGTATAATGAATGCACTTTTGTGTTTTCTACGTGTGTCAATCATACATCCTAAAATAGATGTATATGTATGTATAAAACAATTGTAGTCTAGTACTTAAGGGAATTTGATCTCTGACTGCTGCTCCTAAGGTATTTCTTTTTTTTTTTTTAATTCATTTTTATTATTAGACTTATTGGAGTGACATCTGTTAGCAAGGATTACATAGGTTTCAGGCATATAATTCTACAGTGCATTGTCAACTTGATGTATAATCAGTTCACCACCTAATGTAATTTCTCTTTCCATCACCTTATATTTAGCTTCCCCCCCTCCTCTCCCACCCAAGGTATTTCAAAGCATAGTTTGAAAATCACTGTACTTGAGCTCTGAGGTCACTTCCACCCTAAAATTTGCATTTTTAAAAAAGTCAAGACTTTCTTCTCTATATGGATTAAAATTCATAGAACTTACTTGTTTTTGAGTAGCATTTGGATGAAATTATTTAAATTTTAGGCTCTACTGATTGAGTGTTAGCATTCGAGACATTGTCAACTAAATCCTTTAATAATTTGAGTGTTTTTTGTCTTTTAGACATTGCTATAGCGTTAGGTATATGAGGGCTGTCCAAAAAAATAAAAATTAGCCATAAATGTCTCTATTTTTAATAACAAGTGGCTGAATACTTTCAGGATAGCCCTCGTTTATGATGGTGCTTAGGACAAGTCTACCTTTATGGAGCTAACATCTTAGAAGGGGAGACAAAATATAAACAAACAACTAAACAACCAGTTTCAGATAGTGGTAATTGTGATGAAGAATTCAAAAAGGGATAAGCGTACATCAGTTGATTTGGAATGGAAGGAGGAGACTGTTTTAACTAGGGTGGTGAGGGGAAGACCTTTCTATGGAGATACCATTAGAGCAGAACTGGAAGAGGAGAAAGCCATGCAAAATTCTGGATGAATGGTTTTCAAGGCAGAAACAATAGATGGCTCAGAGATGGGCGAAAGTTTTTATGTTTGATGATAACAAGAAGTTTGTAAACAGTTACTTAGCACTTTCTACATAAATAGAAGTAAACTCTAAAAGGAAAAAAATTGTGGATTAAGATGTAATTCATGTCTTTTCATTGCTGAAAATATTTTGGTGGACCTAGTAATTTGTAATAAATTTTATAAGCGATAGAGAAAGGAGGGATTATTTTAATTAAGAGGCCATGATGTTTTCAGGATAACGTGGAATTGGGGGTTTGTCTGTATTAACAGAAAATTGTAAAGGAGAGCAAACTTAAAACTTTTTGTGTTTACATAGAATCATCAAAACCTTTTCACAGTTTTTAGTTTTGCAAAGGTTTAGATGGTAGTTTTTTCTTAGAAATTAATTAGTGATTTTCATCTTTAATCAGATTTCCTTGTACAGTTCAGAAAATAGTACTGTGTGCCATGTACTATTATAGGTGTGCTGAATAATTGTTCAAGTTTAGTTTTTGAAGTGCTTGCTGTAGATACTAGAGTAGAGCAGTCTTATTCAAGAGAGTTAATGTGTTGGTTTCAGGGAGGTGGTGTTTGACCTGGGTTTTAAAGGATGATTTGGCGTAAACTAGATGGATGAGTGTATGGAATTAGCATTGCAAATACATTAAGCCTGGGAAAATATGCTGGATTTGGAAAATGGCAAAGTAATCTGCTCTAATTCTTGATGAAGTTCTGGGACTTCATGAGAAGCTGGTTAAAGGCATAAATTTGCCATAGTGTGAAAGACTGACGTGATGAGGAATAATTACCCCCCTAAAATTTTTTCCCTTTTTTAAAATTAAATTTATTGAGGTGACATTGATTAGTAAAAATTACATAGGTCCCAGGTGTACACTTCTACATTATACCTTCTGTGTGTTGTATAATGTGTTCATCACCCAGAGTCAGTTCTCTTTCCATCACCATATATTTGTGTCCCTGTTCCTTCTTCCTCACCCACCTCCCCACTTAACCCTCAGGTAACTACTGAATTATTGACTGTCCATGAGTTTTGTTTCTTTGTTGCTTTCAAGTTTCTATTAACAATCAAATTCATTCCCTTATTTTACCCACTCTCTCATCTCTCCTCCCATCTTAAAGAAGTCCCTTTAACATTCCTTGGAGTACTGGTTTGGTGGTGAGGAATTCCTTTAGCCTTTTCTTATCTGAGACACTCTTTATCTGTCCTTCAGTTTTGAATGCTAGCCTTGCTGGGTACATTATTCTTGGTTGTAGATCCTTAGTTTTCATCATGTTGAATGTTTTCTGCCAATCCCTTCTGGCCTGAGAAATTAGCTGAGAGTGGAATGGGTATCTCTTTTTAAGTTAGTACTTTATTGCTTGCATTTCTTGTGCTGTTTTTAGAATTTTTCTTTAATTTTTGCCATTTTAATTATGACGTATCTTGGTGTATTCCTGTTTGGGATCAGCTTGTTTGGAATTCTCTGTGCATCCTGGACTTGTATGTCTGTTTCCTATGCCAAGTTAGGAAAATTTTCAGTCATTATTTCTTCAGGTAGTTTGTTTATCCCTCCCTTTTCCTCTGTCCCTTCTGGTACAACTATTATTCTGATATTTTTATGTTTGATACAGTCCCAGAGGAATCACCATCCATCTTTCTTTTTTTGGAAATAATTTTCTAATTGATCATCTGGTTGGTTGGGTGTTTTCTGCTGGCTTTTTCTGCAAGTCACTGCTTTGCACTTCTATTTTATCCAGGTTAGTGACTTTTATTCCATTCTTCATTTCAGTTAATGTAGTCATTATCTCTCTCTGGTCCTTTATAATGGTCTGTAAGTCTTCTTTGATGCTTACTGTCTCTCTCTTGCAATTATCATTGAGTTCCTTAAGCATTTTTATAATTGTTGCTTTGAACTCTGTTTCTGATGGATCATCTGTCCCCATCTCTTTAATATTCACAGCATCTCTGGTCCCTCACTGCTGCAGTTTCTTTGGTTTTCCCTGCTGATACTGGGCAGGCAAAGGTCTGGGGCAGGGAGGAGGGAGGCTTTTGAGGCTTTGCTTTCTTCCTGTGGCTCCTGGCTTGTTTAGGAAGTTTGGGTGTGATTGTGCCTTTCTGTTCTTGGTTTGCTCCTCGTGCATATTCTGCCGTGTGTTTTGGGGTCAGCTGTCCTGTATGCTGGTCTTTCAGACCAGCTGGTTGTAGGCAGTGAAACGCATGCACGCTCCTCCTCTCTCTCCTTCTCTGCTGGAGTGTTCATGATACGGTTCCTCACTGCCCAGTCACTCCGCCACCTCTGGGGAACCGTAGTGAAGTCTGGCCACTTCATTTTTCGTTTTTCGGCTGGGTTTGCATCTCCTGGTGCCAAAGTGAGGAAGTTGTGGAATCTCATGCCCCTGCCTCTGGGCCGCCTTTCCTGTCCCGTGAACCAAGTAAGGTCCGGAGTACTTTCCCGCCACCTTCTTCATCCTCCCTCCCACAGGGGTAGAGTTCAAAGTGAGGACCACATCTCCAGTCTTCCCTTTTTTATAGGTGCCTTTTTGTTCTTAGAGTCTATACATGTTTTTCCTACTAGGAAATTTGTTTAGATAATGTGTTCCTTATTGTGTGTAGTATTAAATTCTGCCTGAAGCACTTGGCATGCACATAATATGTATTAACATTTAATTCCTTTATTGAATGGGATCAATCAAATGGAAGAGCATTGGCTTAAGACTCTCATACTTGTCAACCAGTTACAGCCTGAGTTACGTTGAATATCTAAAGATGTTTTCTTTTCAATACCTCACTGTCCATTTCCTTAAAATGATTACAGTATAATCATATAAAACACCTGGCAGTAGGTTCTTAGCAATGTTGGTTCCCATTATTTTTCCTTTATATATAAAGTGAGTATTTCAGAATTAATGAGAAAGTTCAGAGGACATACATGATATAACACTATCATTTAATTTTTTAAAGTTGAGAAAGTCGAATCATTTATTTACCTTTGAGTATATGTTCCTTTTTAAGGGAGAAATAATATATTGTTTTGGAAAGACTAGATTCTTTGAATTTATTAGCTATGTGCCTGGGTAAATCAATTAGTATTGAAAAGCCTCAAATTTTTAGTCATATATGCCTCCTAATGTTGCTGATGAGAATTGAGATAATGAAAGGAAAAGTGTTTGGTTTATTGCAAAGTATGTGAAAGTATTTTGATAATGATTGCTTATTACTAGTCATTGTAACAAAACTAGTTTAAGTTTTGTGATTTCATTTATTTATTCATTCATTTATTTTGCCTTCTAGTACTGCTTCATTCATATGGTTTGCTTTTTATTAAATGAAATAGCTAGCTTATTGGACTTTGGAGAGGGAGAAGTGTGGAGAGTGGGAAAAATGATTCTGCTGTGTTCATCATAGTAGGCCAGTTCATACCTGGATATTTTTACATGCTGAAGTCCTGATCCTTTCTGTGTCTAAGTATATATAGCAGGAAGTCTGCCACATCTTCATTCTCTGTTAGTTAATGATGAAAGATTGTGAATTTTTTTTGCTTATTCCATTTTTTGTAACTGTGGGTGCTTTCTCTTTATCATTGATAGCCAAACATTTTTGTAACGTGCCTGTTTTTCCCTACAAATGAAAATCATTTGTAGTTTCTAATTAGAGCATTGAGAATACAGTGTAGTAGTTTGAAACTATTGTGGTTTCTTTGTGTATGTAATGTGGATGAATAACTTTTACTGTTTTTTCCTTCCCTTAAATCTGTATGTTATCTTGAGTACTGTGCCTTTTGAAGCATTAGATACTGTATAAGGAAAGCACACTAATATGAAGTAGCTGCAGTAGCAAAGTAAGAAAAGTTAATCAAAGAGTAAGGAATTTGGAACATGATTCTTACGCATTGAAGGAAACGATGTTGATTTGACTGTTAGCCCTGTAAAACCTAGTTACTGATATTATGTGTGCGAGGTCTGCTGATTAATCTTGTACTGTTATAAAAAATTGCTTTCAAGTAAAATACTTATGAAAAACATGCAAAACTCTCAAAATTGGAATCTTGCTACCCGAAATTCCCAATTAGTTTGCGTCTCCATTTTTTCATATTAATTAAGGTTAAAATGTAACAAAAACAATTCATATCCAAAACTTATAAAACTGACATTTATAATATAAAACTTGTAAACTTACAAGAGAACTGCAATCCTGATCAAGATATGCCCCTTCATAATTTTTGATGGTTTTAATGATTGTCAGGCACAGTATTGTATGCTCAAGCATCAAATACTGATATATGCCTAATATGTACATTTACTATTCTAAGTAAAAGTAATATATTAACACATTTTGGGAAAGTTTTAATACGACAGGCTTTTTACCTAATTTGCAGGAATTAACACAGTCATTAGAGCCAACTGTCTTCCACTTGTGTGTACCCCTTTTAAACCCATTTCTATAAATTATGCCCCTTGTTTTTAAAACAGCTGTTTTTAAATAGTGAGACTTGTGTAGTGCCTATCTTAATGTAAAATAGTGGAAATGAGGTAATAAGCTAGGAAAGAAAAATTACTACACTGAAAGTACAAACCACAGATTTAATTTTATAATACTCTTAACAGTTAAATATTGATAATGATGATCAAATATTTAACAAACTTAATTTATTATTAATACTAATATTTGTGTTCTCTGAAAAATCTGTAATAATTGTTAAGCAGATCATTAGCCTATTGAAATGTTGTTAGTGAGATTGGTGACCTTGCTTTGATGCACTTAAGTTTCTTGAAATCAGGCTCAAAAGATGCAAGATACAGTCTTAAATCTGGACTTACATTAAGTTTGTTGTGGTCCTTATTTTTTTATGAAAGTGTAAGAAGAAAAACCTCTCTCCACTAGTTCAGTATTATTAGTAAATGTCGTGTTTCTCACTGACATCTATGCAGAAGGTAGTAAGATGCTTTCTTTTAAGAAGAATCAGTTGAAAGTTCAATTAACTTCTCTTTTGTATTGATTGATAGTTCAGCTTCTTTCAAGAATTCTTCACTGAAGGGATCAGTAGTCCAGTTGTTTTCTTTACCACATTGAGGGAAATACTTAAAAGAGGATGCTTTAAGACTTCCCAAGTGACTTACAATAAATACTCTCATGTTTTGGGATAGGTGCACGTCATTCTCAGAAGGGAAGTTGTGCAGAGTTTCAAAAACTACTGACCTCTTGCACTGTACGCTTTCCAAAACTGCAGTGTTTGTTTTGTTTTGTTTTGTTTTGTTTTGTTGGGGGGGGGGGTAGTTCCTTGGCTGGGAATTGAACCCAGGCTGCAGCATTGAGCATGCTGAAGCCTAGCCACTATACCACCAGGGAACTCCCCCAAAACTCCAGAGTTTTTTAATAATTGACTCAATTTGGTCAGTTACTTTGAATACAGTGATTGACCTGTTTTGAACTCCCAAGTTGCGTTTGTTCCTAGAAAAATTATCTGAAAAATCTGTAAGACTTTGAAGCCAGTCACTGTCCTGAAACTTTGGAGCCAGAGGGAAATGATGGTCTTCAAAAAATAATGGTCTGCACAA